>WJXA01000202.1:0-55438 GCA_014282245.1 Rhododendron simsii | reverse complement strand
TGGAACCTTGGAGGGGGATAAATTTTGGACACCCTTTGACGGGTCCAAAACATATCCAACTATAGATTACCAAAACACCGCCCCTTTCTCTCTCCTTCCAGTTGCGTATGACACATGCAAAATTAACAAATGCAGAAAACAAAAATAGAATAAGGACAATTAAAAAAAAAAAAAGGCCCAAAAGGCCAAGTGATTATTATTATTATTATTTTGGGAAACTAGGCGTTAGTGTGTGTTTTTTGGGAAACTAGGCGTTAGTGTGTATAATGAAATCAAAAGTATCGTAAAGTTGAATAAGAAGTTTGTGGATGGAAGCATTACAGGTGCATTGCTATAAATGTTATTCTCAAAATCTGACTATGGGTACCGATATGGGAAGTACCAATATTACATACGGCGTGTGGGGCCCATTTTTGAGTCTCACACAAATAATTCGAACTATTTATTGATTATTCAAATCTAGTAAGAATCGAAAGAAGACAACAAAAAAGATTGTGCGAAACAGTCTTCTAAAAATTAGGCGGAAAGGTTTTAAATACATAAAGTCTGTCTACACAAACATTTCATGCACATATTATTTTGTGGGGCCTACTACGGATCCTACACAAACAATCCAAGCCATTCATTAAATTTAAAATACTTTTGTAAGGCTTTTCATGAAAAATTAGCTCAATTCAATATTTATAAGTGTTCAATCCAATCATTTAACTTTTCATTACCCTGAAATCTCAATGAAAAGTTAGATGATTGTATCGAGAAATTTTAGGTATTAGATTGGGTAAATTTTACACAGCGACCCTTGAAAAAGTGTTTTACATTTAATGAACGGCTTGGATCATTTGTTTGAGACCTGTGGTGAGCACAAAGAAAAAATCTCTGCACAATCTATGCGCTTTTGTTTGTTTGGGTGGCAGCTTTGTTTTAAATATGATTACAAGTCAGAGCAAAAGCTTTCATGGATACTTAAATTTAAGCATCGAAGCTTTATTTATTTAAGGCACAGTTGTAAATTTGAAAGGCACAAAAAACCTTTTAAAGATTTGAATAAAACTTACTTTGAATAAAAGTTGATTTAAGATTTGAATCTCTTGATTTGAGTAAAACTTGCATTTATAAGCAAGAAGTGGAGTTAGTTCTGAGGGAGTTTTTTGTGGAAACTAGGCGTTGGTGTGTATAATGGAATCATAAGTATCGTAAAGATGATAAGAAGTTCGTCGATGGAAGCATTATAGGTGCACTAGTGCATGTCTGTACCTGAAGGTATGACTCAAACGATCAGCACACATAAGTCAATACTAGACTCATGTGCAATATATCAACCCCTGCCTAATGAATGTAAAAATGCAGAAAATAATAACCCAAGCATATTCATTGACTTATTTGACTTGAATCACCAATAAATAACAAATAATTTTCTGATCCCTAGCGATTGTGTCTGTGCCTGAAGACACAATGCAACACGTTCTCAACAAATGAGCCCATGCCTAAAGGTACTTATTAAAAATCATTAACCTAATGTAAAGGTTTCTTGCACTATCAATAATATAATTACCTACTCTCAACCAAAGATATTATTTAAGGAATCAAAACCATTTTGAAGCTACTATTCAAATCACAAAGCATTCACTAAGTCAATCAAAAAAGTTTTCAATATCACTAAAAATTATTGCATTCAATACATAGTTAAGTGGGGGCTTACCCATCAAAATTCGAAGCCACCACAGTTGATGTAGCACTTAACAGCTACCAACAAAAATGATACTAATAGTAGCCAATAGTATAAAAAGAAAAAGAAGATAGAATGGGAGCCATTCGGAAGACCCAAACGATTAGGAAGAGAATATTCAATAGAATGAGCTCCACCGCCACCCTCCATCTCTAGATACCTGCATATTGAATCTAACCGTTGGTGCAACGGTATTAAGTAGGGTAATTTGAGTATTGTTTTAAAAAATCTATTCAGAAACACAACAAAACACAATTAAGAATACTTCTCGTTCAACTCTGAGGACTGTCATGCCCTCAATTTTTAACATAAATAAATAAACCAATTCAAGAAGATTCTTGCATAATATGAATAATATCCAAAATGAAATTTTCCACCTGCTTAATTATAACAAGGTCCTCAAGTTTAAGATGTTACAACCTTGGCACCACGGCCCAAATTAACTTAAATACGTGTACAAAGTCTTAAGTATATACAGTGTTATGTCAAAGATCAACAAATAAATTAGTTACAAACCCATTTTTATCAAAAGAAAGTTAATGACAAAGATGAATGGGTAACTAAGTCATATTAACTTCCAAAAGTCTTCATTTTCACATTCACCATGTTATGCGATCTACTGCCCTGTGTTCGAACCTGAAAAGAAGGATTTTGCTGAGCTACACTAGCCCAGTAGGAAGTTCTCAACAAAATCTATATGCAATGAAATGATGAGCATGAATACAGCAAACCAAAAAGATGTCAAATCCAAACGAACGTATGTCAGCACCCATTATTAGTGTCACGACATTCTCATACATGTATACTCAAACGCATACACACACACACATACTCACTTCTTTCAACAATCCTCCACCCCTTGCGTTATTGTGTTTCCCACGCCTTGCGACATGATACACACCACGCACCCCTCACGAAATTGTGTTTCTCACACCTTGTGACACAATACACTCCACCCCTCGCGAAATTGTGTTTCCCACACCTTGCGACACAATATTCTCCACAATCAGTTCACATCAACGACCTCCATATTGTTACAACCATCACCAATATCATAAACTCATCCCACACACGACCAAACACTGCCAAATACGTCACATATAACTCATAAATCACTACACTCAAGTCCACTATACTACTTTCAAGGAACAAACGATTTTCAATGCCGTAAAGTACACCATTCGATCATATATACTATATAGCATACAAACACCCATATCACACTTATTCACCACAAAACATGTAGATGATGAGAGAAATCCCTACCTAGATGGGTTTTGAGCAAAACCCTAGGTCTATCAAGAGCAATAAACTCGAATCCTTCAAAGACAAGCTTCACCCAAGCTTGGATACAAGATCTAGAGCAAATAAAGTCTAAAAACATGAATATCAAGCAAAGATCAACAAATAATCAAGAGGAGAGAGAGAAAAACGTGATAGAGCTTCAAGGAGTGAGAACAAGAACATAAAACTCACCCTTGGTTCACCAAATGCAAGAATCTTGTGATTTTGAGATTTGAAACCTTCGGATTTTAAAGATTTGAGGATGAAATCAAGGGTTTTGGGTGAGATTGGAGTTGGGTAGGTGAGAGGGGATGTTTTCAGGTGTGTTTCGTGGGTTTGAGAGTGAGAAATGAGAAAAGGAGGGTATTTATAGGAGTCCAAAAAGCGTGCTGAAAATTGCAGAAAAACGCAGCGGGTACCGGTACTGGGCGACTCCGAGTATCTGTACTGGAGCCTTCAAAATATCGATTTTGAACACCTTCTGGATAGTGGGTACCGGTACTGGGAAACAGCCAGTACCGGTACCGGCTAGGCAGAAAAGTGAAAATTTTCAACGGACTCCGGAACGAACCCAACTTGATACCAATATCTCCAAACAACATTACAACATCAAAACTTACATTTTACTAATCTCTAAGGGTCCGACACACAACCGGATACGTATATCCGTACAACACCCCCCCCCCCCCCCCCCCCCCACCCAAAACAAACATACGCACGACTTTAATTATAAAACTATTCTCTTGCACAACAAATGATTTTCGAAATTTACACTAATTTTATGGGTCTTTACAAGGACTCCCTCAAAAAGCACGATCATCACCTCATTCCTGCTACCATGAAAAGTAAAAAATAATTTATAAAAAATAATTAGGAACTATAGCTGAAATTAAAAACAAGTAAAGAGTTATGGAAACAATGTTGTAGAATTTCACGGAATGAATGAAATCTCACATTTCTTGACGATTCAATATGTGCTCTAACATGACCAAGGACACAACAAATGGATTTTACTCCACCACAAAGTTTTTGAAATTTTATATTTCACCTTGTCATGTCCCTGGCTTGTCCACTATGAAAAATATTAAAATCTAATGGACATGTATGTGTTCCCAATGTGTTGCATGTCTCCAGAGTGTCTAACACAGATATATTGATTTCTAGGACCGTTATTCATAGAGTTTCACCAAACCAAATCAGGTACCTACACCAATAAATCTGGTAACTTCCAACAACCTATTCAACTAAGCCATACCCTACATATATACAAAACTTGGTTTTTAGTAGGTTAACCATGAACCACATTACACCACTATGATTGCATTGCACATGAAAACTATAGGAAATGCCCAAAAAGATCAATGTCCAATACCATGAAGCACCGATGACATGCCTGAAGAAATTAGTGATATCACACTTGCAAAAGAATTAGTCTGTATAGGGTATTTTAAGTGTCTAACTCTACAAAAGTAAGAAACAAAAAAGAAGGAAAAAAAATGGCTGCATAATAGCTTGGGGGCTTGGGCCGGCCACTATAGATCAATTTTATCAATTAGCTTTACATGACTAACCATTGCATATAGCAATTCCAAGTAATTTTCTTGCTTGGCACAACCTCATGGTTGATTTCTCACAGCAACTATAGTTACTGAACCTTGCATGCCTACGGTACCACCGTACAGTGTAAGATGTTGTTGACAACTGTCTCTCTCATAGAGCTCAACCTATTATTTTTTTGCTCAACGAAAGGACCGAAAGCCAATTCCATCCTTATTGCTTAGGTTTAGCTAGTAATTGACAATGAAATTGAACCAACCAATTAGGTACACAAAAAAAATATTCAACTAACAAGATTCACGCAGGAAACATGGATGGTTAAAAGGGATTACCTGAGGTAATATTGTTAGAAAAAACAAGTCAATCAAGGAAGCATACTCGCTCAAAATTAGCAGTGACAAAAAAGTGCCGCATTGCCTGTCTATTGTTGTCCAAGCAAATTGTCAGTAGCAGCAAACTATTATTGATGACACAAAGATGAATAAATGATATCAAAACAGAGCATCCTCACCATTCATAACGAAATGTATTTGAAAAAATATGCAGAAATATCATAGTAGAAGTTGGAGTTTGAAAGGAAGAATGAAGTGCTTCGCCCATGGAGGTTATGGACAAAGTCAAATTGATATGATATTCTGTATAGTTGTCGAAAATAAACAACACGTCGGTGGCCTCAAATCGATCTCGTATATGATGGAAAGTTAGGTGTCTCCACACACGGTGGCTTGACAGCGATCTCATTGGCCTCAAATTCAATTAAGAAATGACATTATCCAAAATTTGTTACTTAACATTACTTGTCTACTACGTAACACACACAAACCAAATAGCCAGGGACAAAAAATCCAACACGCACGGAGTCACAAACAGTTTGAAATTCAAATAATTCAGGGCAAACATAATCAACACAATTACTAAGGAATCTGACAAAACCACCAAAGAAGCAAGGTATACTGAAAAACCACCAAATATAATCAACACAGCTAAGTTCAATGAAAACTGGAATACGTTAACATAAACAACCAAAGCAAGGTATGTTTTTTCGAACACAAAAGAGTAGAGAAGCAAGGTATGTTGTCATACATGTATCTGTCTCACATATTTTGCCAAACACGCAGAATGTAAGCAAAAAAATTATTCTCACCCATGTCTCTCACATAATTTTTCCAACACAAAGGATACAAAAAAAAAATGGAAGCACACTTTGTACATGTATGGATGCTCATTTTAACTTCGACATGTTTATAAGAGGTCTATTTGGGTAAGAAAAGACTCACATGTGGCCAGACACAATCTTAAAATTAAACACAAAAATAGTCCCAACAAACTAAACCAAAATACTATCGTAATTAGGGTTGTGGCTACCAAACATTCACCACACGACAATGGGGAAGGGAATTTCGCTAGTCTATATAATATATATGAGAGAGAGAGAGAGAGAGAGAGAGAGAGAGAGAGAGAGAGGGAGCAAAAACCCTCCAAAGCATTGTTGCACGCCATCGCGATGTTATTGTACTATGAGAGAGCTGCAACGTTGGGAGAGCTATGAAGATGGGTAGATCTGCAGTTAGGAGAAGGAAAACGGACAAACAGACCATAAAACCCCTAGAGATAATAAAATAAAAAAAATTTAAATAGAGGAAGCGTGCCTGAGTTTTCCCACACCATCTCCCTTCCAGAGAGAGAGAAGACGGGGAAAACGTGCATGGGTTGATAAGCTTCGTTTTGATTTTGAAAATACAGAGAGGAAGAGAGGCCTTCGTTTGAATGAATGAGGGAGAGACGCAGTTATCCTTTATTTCTTGTTTTGGAATGAAGGCTGAGAATAGAAGAAAAAGAACCTCCGTCCCACTTTGTTGTGTTTATTTCTTTTTTGGACATCTTAAAAAATTGTCTATATCTCTTAATTTATAACATTTTATATATTTACTATGGATCTCATTTGATAGATCTCAATTAATTCTTTTAAACAAAGTTTTTTAAATCATAAAAAATATTATATATGGTGAGAGATATAGACAATTTTTTGTGAGGTGTCTAAAAGAAAATATGCACAACAAAGTGAGACGAATGGAGTATTTATTACTGTACTATACAGATATGCACATCTACCATATTAGGAGATGTTTCCTTTTTATTTACATATCTCCTTAATTTTAGGGTGTAAATATGGCCGATCTTCTTGTTCTCTTGTACAGTAATACAAATTTTAGGAATTTAGGATTTTGAAAATGAGGAAAGAAGAAAAAATAAAGAATGAAGGGTTTAGATTTATGCACGAAGGGGAAATAAATCTTATGTATTGGATTCAAAAGCACTAAATTGTTATAAATGTTATTCTCAAAATCGACTATGGGTTTGATGACCCAATTCCACGATCACCTCTAAAACAATAACAGTTCAATTTTTTATTGAACTTTTGTTTATAAATAAAAATACATTTATCTTCCAAATCAATATAAAAACTAAACACAAGGATTTAAAATTTCCTTGTAAAAGAATAAGAAACTAGCAATCCAAACTCTACACGCTCATCCTATGCTACCGCCCTCGCGTTAGTAGTCAACCTACAATATAAACCTGTTTTTTCCCAAAAATTTAAAAACTGGCCTTGGAACAACGAGTAGTGCAGTTCTAGGCCTGATGCGGGTGTGCCAGGACTATATTATAGTCTAATTTTGTGCTAAGGCCTGAATGTCTCAAGTCTGACTTCTTCTAGAGCGATTACGTACGACCTAAGGGGTGGGGCCATATATGGTTCGTGGTTTGCCTTGTCGGGATAAGGACTTAGAATTTCCCAATCGTGAAGAAAATGGAAAGAAAAGAAAACAAGACTGAATGATAAGGTAAATGACCTTTGCTAACGGTTTAACAAAGTAAAGAGGTACAAGGAAATGAAATAAAATCTAGGCTTGGCTAGTTTGAGTACAAACTTTCCTAGAAAGTAAAGGTAATTGAAAGACAATTTGAGTAAGCCGTGGGCTTAATTGGTCTGGAACCTTTGCTAAGGCCTTCAATTATGATATTTATAGGCAAAGTTTCAGGCTGCTTGAGCTACTTTCACTTGCCTTTATGCATGGCTGCCACGTGCCCCAAGCCTGGCTCCTTAATCCAAACCTTCAGCTGCATTTTCAAGCCTAACAACAACTTTTTCAGGCATGAAATTGCCTCTTTATGCAAAGATACTTGCTAAAAGGAGATTTTTGGGACCTTTTAAGGCTAAAATCTAAAACTTTTCTGTAAAAGAGAAGACTTTCTTTTCTCATGCAACAATGGCTAATTGAGCTGCTTGTAAGCTGCTTGTGTAGGGAAAACCTTCTAAGCGTTTGAGCTGCTTGTAAGCTTCTTGTGTAGGGAGAACTTTCTAGGCCTTTGAGCTACTTGTGAGCAGCTTGCTAGAGAGAACCTTCTAGGCCTTTGAGTTGGTTGTGAGCAGCTTTAATTCTTCCTCAAGAAGGCAATCAGTTGAAGGCCGAAATTGGTGACTCTTGGCCCTAGGTGATGGGCCCCTCCCAGGCCTTAAACAATCTTCCCATGCTTGCTACTCCACCGTATTCCAATAGGCTTCACTCCCATTGGCCAGGTACATTCTACAATATGGTTTAACATGGAAGGAATTTGGGTTACTCCATGAATCAGGCCTTCAAGAGTTAGGCCTTCAATAGTCAGGCCTTCACAAGTTCAAGCCTTCACAAAAGTTTTTAACTGATTTGGACCTACTACAAGGCCCAAAAGGGAAGCCCAAGCCTGAAAAAGTATGCTGTTGGTCCTTGGCCCAATGGTCCAAACTTTAAGGGATTCCATCGTAGGCCTTCGCAAAAATTGGGTAAGATCAGGCCTAAAATAGATTTGACCTATGTTCTTATTAATGAAATTTTGAGCATTAACCCAACCCGAGCTCCAAAATATTTGGTGAGGCCTACTGGTTTTCCACCCTTGATGGACTAGTTAATTTAACCCGGCCCAATGATGAGTGGCCCATTGTACACACTCTTCTTAAGGCCTAGAAATAATGGCTTTTTTAACCATTAACTCATGAATAAACCTCTTTTTAAAATTTGGCCAAAAATGGGTGTAAACAATTCCCCCCCACACCTTGATTCTTTACTTTTAGGATCAAGGCGTGTATAAAAAGTAAAAACCATTTTTGGCATCAAAATAGGCTTTGAATTATGGTTTATCTGTTTCCTTTTGTTTTTGCCTTGCCTATGGATTTGTTAGGCATTAGGCCTTTTCGATGTTCCCTTCAAGCATTAGACAAAGTTCTCTGAATTCAGTCCTAGGAAGGAGCCTAGCAGCTACCTTTTTGTCGAATAGGCCTTTCAAAGGGCTCCCTTAAAGAAAAATGGCTCAATTTGCATCCTCCATGGTCACATCCTCTAGGGCTGGTTAAATTGTGTGGATGATGATTAAACCCATATAATCTCAAGGCTTGTAAATATTGCCTTTTATTAGCCCTGTTTACGCCAATAGAGGCTATGTTCGGGCCTAAAATTCTGTTTGGAAGGCCTGAACTACCACTTAGAGTATTCACAATGAAGATTCAGGCCTACTTAAAGAGCTCAAAGGGCCTTCATCTCTGTGGAAAAGGCCTTCATACACCAATACGAAGCCTCTTTTCAGTCTTAGTGGCAGAGAAGCTCCAAACCTATAAAGGTTTGGCAATAAGGCCTAGAAATATGTTGAAAGGCCTAAAAAGGAGGCTTAGGCTTAAAGAAAGAGCTTAAAGGGCCTCATCCCTTGCAAAAAGGCCTGTTTATACTAGTATTAGGCCTGTGTTCAAGCCTAGACCATTAAAAAGCCTAGCAAGGATTGAAAATATTTTGGCAGGCCTGAACCTCTACGGAAAAGGCTTGGTAAGAACTTAAAAATAAGGCCTACACAATGACTGGTAGGCCTTGGCCAAACATTTTTAGAGATGCATGTTCGGCCTTTGAATGGCTTTCTTCTACTTAGCCCTTTTTTACACCACTTTGGTGTTTCGGTGTAAGCTAAGTGAATAACACTCGCTTTTGGTGTGCTCCACAAATCCAATGTGGGCGCGATTCCACAGCTTTAAGGCCTACAGTTGGCCTATGCTTGAAATGCCTTTTGGAAGTCTAGATAATGCCAAAATGGCGTTCATCTACCGAGGGAGAAGAACGATCTCTAATAACAAATGAATCATGGTCAAGCCCTGGAGTCTCGTCATTTTCTTCCCCTTTATGTCGTTCTTCCTGTTCTAGAAAGGCTGCAACATGTAATTCAGACCTGCCTATAGGGCTGATGGCAGGCCTAGATCATTCCTAACCTACATCAATGATCTGCTTATTGCCCGGGATTGAATCTGGATGTGGTAGCCCTTCAGAGACTTTAGAAAGGTCTTGAGAGGAGAAAATGGGCTGATCTTGCCTCATGATTAGACTTCCTATGTTCTGGCTTATTCCAGGCCTGAGATCTTGCTCCCCTTGTGTCAAAACAGGCCTATCGTTTTGCTCATCCCAAGCCTAGAAATAGCTTTCCATCTAGAAGTTTTTGAAAAACTCCTGAATGTTTGCTAATGCATTCAGGCCTAAACTGTCGTCACCCAGGCCTTGCCGCTGGTCGGGAATCCTCAAAGGCCTGAACTAAGAATTTTGCACCCCCCCCCCCCCCTGAGTGCAATTCCTGGGCCTCCTTGCCCACCCATTATAGGGCTTTCGGAAGCTAAGGCCTGAAAGAAGCTTGGAGTCCTGGTGTGCTTGCTAGAGTTCTTCGCTAGATGCAATCGTACAAGATTGAATGCTCATGTTTTCTTCAAATTGGCCTCCAAAGTTCTGAATATGAGAATCACCAAAGCCACCATTTTGGAATTCATGGCTGTTTGGGTAGGCCTGAATGCATGATACTAAAATAGCCATGTGACTTAGCATTAAGGAGATAGTTTACCATATCGTGTAATTGGTGTTCCTCATTTTCAAGTCTGTCAACTTCTTCTTCAAGCCTTCTAATTGCATCGTTGTAGAAGTGTTGTGCATCGAGAAACCAACCCTCCATATGATTGAGTTGATATTTCTCTCTTTCGAGACGGTTGATTTCGTCTTCAAGTTCATTGACCTTATCATATCGCCAACTAATTTCTTCTTCACAACGCCGAATCTCAACATCTAATTCAATGTGTAGGGAGGTATTCCCGAACAGACACGATTGGTCACCAGATACGTGATGTACAGGGGCACGTGATAAGCCGGGTAAGGCTTATCGCCGGGCAGTGCGATGAGAAGCAGTGTGGACCAGTGACACGCTAAGTCATTGGTCCAGGTTGTCTGTTCGGCTGCTAAGATCAAAGGACATGTGAAGTCATTTGACTAGATATAATAACATGGACCAGTTGCATTTGAGGTTATTGATCCAAGAGGGCTGTTCGGCTAAGAGGAAGCCGAACAGTGGAACAATCGCCCTAAGTCGTGACGTGGCAAGAATACTCTAGAATGGTAATATTCCGCAAAAGGATAAGATCCCGAGTGTATAGGATCGAACCTAGAAACCCAACGTGATTGGGGTGTTCGGATAATTATGGGAAAGAGTCCCAAAAGGACTGAGAGTCCTATAAAGATTAAGATATTATACAGATAAGGGAACGAGAGTCCATAAGATATTAGGTTTCCTGTACGAGGCGGGAATCATAGGGCAACTGGGATGCTTGGCCAGCAAGCATCCGTGAATCTATAAATACGAGGTAAACCTGGAGGTAAAAGGTACGCAAGATGAAGCATTTGCATTATTTTCTTATTGATAATTAAGGTTTATTAGCCAGTACGTGATACTAACTTAATTATCGGAGGGCCTTTGCCACGAGAGGCAAAGGTGCACTCACCCTTTGTCTGTTTCGCAGATTAGGGTTCAGACGAAGAACTAGGGTTCCGGTGTAGAGGCACGTGAGGCCGTTTGCAGCTTGGTACGTTCAGAACACCAATTGTTTTCACCCCGTACAATTGGCGCCGTCTGTGGGAATCGAACCCATTCTCTAAAAAACAATCACGATGGAAGAAGATCCAGTCACGCCGTTTAATCCAAAGGACCAGTTAAGTGGTGGAGGAGATAAATCTCCACCAGGTGCTCCGAAAAAGCCTACTGGAAGGCAGGGCAAGACACCCACGGGCTCCACGAGAAGGAGCAAGTCTCACCGAAGAGAGGCGTCGGTGGAACAGTCAAGGAGTATACATAACAGTGAGGATGTCCTCGACCGAAAGAGGAAGGAGATCGAGGAGTACGCTCGTTTAATTAAAAAATGAGAGTACGAAATACAAGAGTTGCAGCGGGTACGAGAGCACCCAGAAGATTCTGGACTCTCCAGGAGGAGTCCTGAAAGAGATAGACGGACTTTAGTAGTCCATAGACATGCCCGTTCGCGAAGGGCAAGGAGCAGAAGCCCTATTATGAGGCGATATAATGTTTCTCCACGAAAAAGGAGTAACAGAAGCAGAAGCCGAACTCCGGAAAGACAAAGGTCTTTCTCACGGAAAAGGAGGAGTAGGGACCGGAGTTCCACCCCTGAAGAAGAGGATAAAAGGAAACATCACCGGGACAGGTACGAGAGATCTAATGCTGATCGGGCCAAAGCTACGGCTCACAAGACGAGAGAATTCGAGGATGGGGCAGTAACTGCACGAGAAGCAGCTAGAAAGGCCCTAAGCAATATAGCGGCTTCCCCCTTCTCGAGAAGGTTACAAGAGGCTAGGTTGCCGAGCAGGGTGAAGCATGGAGCATTCGTACTCTACGAGACAAACACGGATCCTGTGGCTCACATACAGCACTACCAGCAGGCCATGTTCATGCATGATGGCGATGATGCCATTCTGTGTAGGATGTTCCCATCAAGCCTTGGCAAGGTGGCTCTATCCTGGTTTCACAAACTGGCCCCGCGCTCCATACGAGGATGGAGACAGCTGGCAGAAGAATTCACTGCTCGGTTCTTAACAAGTAGAAAGGCTCCAAAGACGTTTGAAAGCCTCTCTATGATGAAGCAAGTAGACGACGAACCGATCAGGGATTATGCAAAAAAGTATTGGGAAACTTTCAACGAGATTGAAAGTTGCAGTGAGGAGTACGCCATCGCAACGTTCAAAACTGGATTACCTGTTCGGGGTGAATTGCGCCGCTCACTGAACAAACATCCGGTAGCAACGCTGGCCAAGTTGATGGAGCGGATAGAGCAACACGCCAGAATGGAAGATGACATACTCCGTGAAGACGGCAGGACAGTTACCGAACAGCCCAAAGTGTCTGCCAAAAAGGTGGATAAGCCAGAGCCCAAAACTTACAAGGAGAGAAAGGATTACGGGCAGGCTAAGAAAGAACCGTACAAAGAAAAGCAAGCCCCCGATCCAAAGTCCTTCTTTTCCATCACAACAGTTTGGAAGGAACCAATTTACAGGATTCTTTATCGGATTAAGAATCAGCCGTACTTCAAATGGCCCCCAAGTTTGGGTGGAGATAAAAATGCGAAACGTGCCACGAATCAGCACTGCAGTTACCATAAAGATTGGGGCCATATGACCGAGGATTGTGAAATGTATAAAAGGCATCTTGACGATCTAGTTTCTCGTGGCTATCTCAAGGAGTTCATCCAGGAAGATCCGAAGGAAAAAGAGAAAGCCATGGAGATGGATTATGAGAAGAATCCTAAAGGGGTAATCCACATGATACACGGGTTGGCCGCACCTTATACGAGGAATGAGGTGAGGCTGCTGCAAAGGCAGGTTAAGCACGACCAGCATGTGACGAGGTTGGGAAATAAGAGAAGCCGAGAAAGTGGTATATGCAATGAGGGCATCGCATTCACGGATGAAGATTTGGGGGAAGTCCAGGTTCCCCATAATGATGCTTTGGTCATAACCCTACGAGTTGGGGAATATGACATCGAAAGGATTTTAGTGGATTCAGGAAGTTGTACGGAGGTGATGTACTACGACGCGTTCAAGAAATTGGGGCTGGCCCAGACAGATTTAGAGCAGTCCACAACACCCTTGATTGGGTTTGGTGCAGGGGCAGTTTGGCCGCTTGGAAAGGTCACACTGCCTGTTCGGGCAGGATCAGTTGTTTTGAGGACGGATTTTCTGGTCGTAGATGTTCCTTCCTCCTATAACGCGATTATAGGAAGGACCTGGTTACACAAAATGAGAGCAGTCTCCTCAACTTACCACCAGATGGTGAAATTCCCAGGATCCAATGGGATCGAAGCGATTAGGGGCAATCAGAAAGTGGCTCAACAATGTTTGATTTCCATCGTTAAGAAGGCCCCGAAGGCCCACCATGTTCATACATTGGAGGTACCAGATCAACCGACTATCAAAGATGTCGGAAGATGCCCGGCTGATAAGGTGATCGAGGGCTTGGAAAAGATTCAGATCAACAAGGCTGATCCAGAGAGATATTTTTTGATTGGGGAATCACTACCAGCAGAGGAAAAGGTTGAGTCAATACAGTTTCTGAAGGAATATGTCAACGTGTTTGCATGGGTACCAGAAGAAATGCCCGGCGTCAATGCTGAGATAATTTGCCACCATTTAAATGTTGACCCTCAGCATAAGCCAGTTATTCAGAGAAAACGTAGGGCGGCCGTACAGCACGTGGATGCTGTTATTGAAGAAGTTAGTCGTTTGCTTGAGGCAAAAGCAATACGTGAGGTTTATTATCCTGAGTGGCTGTCCAACACCGTGGTCGTCAAGAAGAAGAACGGGAAGTGGCGTGTCTGTGTGGATTTCACAGACTTGAACAAGGCCTGCCCTAAGGATAGTTTTCCCCTCCCAAGGATAGACCAGTTGGTTGACGCAACAGCTGGCTACGAGCGAATGAGCTTTCTTGATGCGTATCGAGGATACCATCAAATTGCTATGTTTGAGCCCGATCAGGAGAAGACATCTTTCATCACCCCACGGGGCTTGTACTGCTATAATGTCATGCCGTTTGGGCTGAGGAACGCAGGAGCAACTTACCAAAGGCTTGCGACTATTATGTTTAAGGAACTGCTCGGGAAAACCATGGAGGTTTACATAGACGATATGGTGGTAAAAAGCCGAGATAAACAAGGGCATGTCTCAGACTTGAGAGAAGTCTTTGAGATTTTGAGAAAGTACAAGTTGAAACTCAACGCCTCGAAATGTGCGTTTGGGGTTGGTTCTGGAAAGTTCCTAGGGCACTTGGTCACTATAAGGGGAATTGAGGCTAACCCAGATCAAATTGCAGCCTTGCAAAGGCTGCAAAGCCCCAAAACTACGAAGGAGGTTCAAAGGCTAACTGGGATGGCTGCAGCACTTAATAGATTTATCAGCAGATCGAGTGATAAGTGTAGGCCCTTTTTTCAGTTATTAAAAAAAAGGGAAGGGTTTGAATGGGGAGCAGAGTGTGAGCAAGCGTTTCAGGACCTGAAGAAGTATCTGGCCGAACCTCCTCTTCTGTCAACCCCACAACTAGGTGAGTCCTTGATTTTGTGCTTAGCTGTTTCTGAGCATGCTGTAAGTGCAGTCCTGTTAAGGGATTTGGGAATCGAACAAATCCCAATATATTATGTAAGCAAGACATTGCTAGACGCAGAAACGAGATATCTGCCATTAGAGAAACTTGTCCTGGCGCTTAGGACAGCGACGAGAAAACTGCCACACTATTTCCAGAGCCATAGGGTTGTGGTATACACCGAATTCCCTCTGAAGTCCTTACTTCGAAAGGCAGATTTCTTAGGAAGAATCTCGACGTGGTCCGTCGAGTTGAGTCAATACGATATTGATTATCAACCACGAACAGCAATCAAAGGCCAAGTGTTGGCTGATTTTGTGGCAGAGTTTTCTCCCACGGTAGCTCCCCTGCCTCCTACGAAAAAGGAACAGAAGAGTAAAACGTCGTCCAAAGGGGATAAAGTCTCAACCGAACAGGATGATACGGAGTGGAATTTATTCGTTGACGGATCAGCTTGTAACACTGGTTCGGGAATTGGTGTTGTTCTTTTTCCTCCCGGAGGAGTTATGATAGAACTGTCTGTCCGGCTAGGATTCAATGTGTCAAATAACGTGGCAGAGTATGAAGCACTCCTAGCTGGATTGAGAAGTGCAAAAGTTCTCAAGGCAAAAAGAGTGAGGGTGCATTGTGATTCACAGCTTGTGGTAAATCAGCTGTCCGGTGAATATCAGGCCCGGAATGAGAGAATGGCGGCATACGTGGAAGCCGCCAAAGATTTACTAGATACCTTTGAGAGGGTCCACATTGAACAGATAAGTTCTGGACAGAATGCACATGCCGATTCACTGGCATGGCTGGCTGCAGCAGTCTCGACCGAACTCAAGCGAAGAGTTGCAGTTGAGTATCTCTCAGAGCCGAGCATTGGGAAAAGTGTGGAGTTAATTTTGGACGTAAACCAAAGTCCAAGTTGGATGGACCCAATCATGGAATTTTTACGGGATGAAACACTCCCCACTGATCAAAAGGAGGCTCATAAGATCAAAACCAAGTCTGCAAGGTTTTGGCTGTCCCCAGAAGGAAAGCTCTACAGAAAGTCCTTCACAGGCCCGTACTTGCTGTGCGTACACCCCGAGATGGTGCAGAAATTTCTTCACGAAATACATGAAGGAACTTGTGGAAGTCATGCTGGGGGCAGATCCATTGCCCACCGAGCAATTACTCAAGGCTACTGGTGGCCACATATGCAGGAGGATGCAAAGATGTATGTGAAAATTTGTGAGAAATGTCAGAAATTCTCACCAATGATTCGAACACCGGCCGAAGACCTGGTACCTTTGACGAGCCCCT
Source organism: Rhododendron simsii (assembly GCA_014282245.1). Classification (NCBI taxonomy): domain Eukaryota; kingdom Viridiplantae; phylum Streptophyta; class Magnoliopsida; order Ericales; family Ericaceae; genus Rhododendron; species Rhododendron simsii. The sequence goes on along the minus strand of WJXA01000202.1, from coordinate 39,111 downwards.
GGCCATTTGCCCAGTGGGGAATGGACATCGTGGGTCCCCTCCACAAAGCAACTGGGAACCGAAAATTCTTGTTAGTTGCAACAGACTACTTTACTAAATGGATTGAGGCAGAACCATTGGCCAAAATCACCGAGTCTATGGTAGAAAAGTTCGTGTGGAAGAGTATCATTACTCGATTTGGGGTTCCCTATTCCTTGATCACAGATAATGGGTCCCAATTTCAGAAGAAATTTAAGGCTTTTTGTGCCCAGTATGGGATTCGGAATTACTATTCGACTCCAGCCTACCCACAGAGCAATGGGCAGGCAGAAGCATCTAACAAAACCATTCTTGACGGGATCAAGAAGAGGTTGGATAAGGCCAAGGGGAAGTGGCCCGATGAATTGCCTCTTGTACTATGGGCATATAGGACAACTCCTAGGAGGTCTACGGGAGAGACCCCCTACTCGTTGGCATATGGCACAGAGGCAGTCATACCTTTGGAAGTGGGACTTCCAACCAACAGGACTGTCTTAGTCGAAAGTGGGGGCAATGACAGAGCCCTTGAAATTGAGCTTGATCTCGCCGAGGAGAGGAGAGAAAGGGCCCTAGTCCATTTGGCCTCTTATCAAGAACAACTAATGAAGAGCTATAATAGGCATGTTCACCCTCGAGAATTTGGTGTTGGAGACCTTGTACTACGAAAGGTGCTCGGCAACACCAAAGTCGCCAACGAAGGCAAGCTAGGAGCCAACTGGGAAGGCCCGTATCGGGTAACAGAGATTGTGGGCATTGGGGCCTACAGATTGGTTGATCTGGACGGCATCCCAATCCCGAGGCCATGGAATGTTCATAATCTGAGAAAATTCTTTGTTTAGAAGAATGTAAGTTTCTTTTAGATTGCACTACGTGATTGTGTGGGAATTACGAATAAAATTCTTTTGTTTTCTCTTATTCTACTTGTGAATTACTCTGTTTTAGTTGCAAGGGGTATGAATAACGCCCCCTTGAGTTTAGTCCATGAATAAAGACATTTTTTTTTTCTTCACAGTATATTCAGTTTTTTGAAAATATTGGTTTTTTAGATATAAAATATGGAATATTGATTTTCTTCTCCTTATTCATATTTGGGAGCATGGGAATGGCACGAACGCCATATACGAATACATCTATGTTTGATAAGCTCAATAACTGCTCACGAACATGCAGCTCTTCGGGTAAGCTCAATTTCAGTAAGTGATTGTGCTAAAATGTCTGAGATACCATAAGTCCGAGAAACTTACATGTAACTTTTGCTTCGAGTACGAATATACTTAGTAACATACAAGTACGAAATACTTGTATAATTCTAAGTACGAATATACTTAGTAACATACGAGTACGAAATACTTGTATAATTCTAAGTACGAATATACTTAGTAACATACGAGTACGAAATACTTGTACAGTTCTAGGTACGAACATACTTAGTCAAGATCAAGTACGAAATACTTACACGCCAGTATAAAACACTTGGCTTAGCTTAAAAACAACATACGAGAAATGAAAATAAACACTTAGCTATATGTTTCAATCAGAAGGCAAGGTATGAGATACCCATGCAATAGTGCAAAATAACCACGAAAGGGTTAAGCCACCGATCAGATCAACGAAAGAGTCAAATATCTGTGCTATTCAAAACAAAACCAAAAGAGTGTACTGATGCCTCGTAGGGCGTAAAAACAAAAAAGTGCCAACGGTCACGCAGGACCAGCAATACGTTCGGAGGAGTTGAGTAGGAATGAGATTACCTGCTAGCCTGTTCAATCCAAGTTCTAAATCTCTGGAAGAATGTCATCTGCAGCTTCTATGCTAGTACTGGCGGCGGCATTCTCCTCCGTGACAGTGGCTTCATTGGTCACCTCCTGAACTGCTGCAGGTTGAACCACGTTATCTTGAGATTCCATCTGAATCTCCTCTTCAACCTCAGCAAAATCGTCTATCTCTTGATCTACATCGTCAGCAGGAGGCCCACCAGCTTCCCGAGCAGCCATCACTTGACGACTCGGTAATTCATTATCTTCCCAAAAGGGAGAGTCTTCAGCGACGCCAATCTTCGTTAAGCACGTCTCCCAGCAGGTGACCCAGATCTGGTCCTGAATGGCCGGCATCTGTCCCACGTAATTGGCCGTTGTAGTGTCAAACCCTTTCTTGTAACCTTCGTCATATGCAGCCTTTTTGGCATTATCGATCTCTGCCAAAGACTGACGGAGGTTATCCTCAGCAGTTTCGAGCTTGCCTTTTGTTTCTATGACCTCTGCTTTAGCTTTGTCTCTCTCTCTCTCTCCAGCCTCGAGACTGTTCGGAGGAGTCTCGTGTTATCATTTAGCAGCCTCACTCTCTCTGCGTCAGCCTCTTGGAATTTTTGGCCCAGTGCCATCAGTTTTTGGATAAACTGCACAATTGCAAAGTACGAGTTAATTAAATTTTTTAAGACGACTATAGTCAAGGTAAAGGAAAAGGAACTCTGTACGTTCACCTTGATTCCACTGACGAGACCAGTGGACACCAGCCGGTCAGCAGAGGATGAAGACTCTTTTTGCATGTCTACGAGAAGTGATAGTCCCTGTGCCAGTGCCAGTGCAGTCTCCGACGAGCTAGCACTGTCCCTGATATTCACTGATCGGTTCCCCCTCATGAGCTGAGGGGCCCAGACAGCGGGAACAACTTGGATGTTCAGCACTGGGGTTTCTGATGGCACTGAAGTGTCTGGAGCGCCAGTGTCTCCGGCTTCTTCGCTCCAAGGACGCTTGTCCCGATGAGCATCAGTAACTTCGGTTGAACTGTCTTGTTGCCGAGGAGATGACGATCTCGTAGATCCCCCCCTGTTGTGACGAGATCGCGGGGGAGCAACGCCGGTCGATGCTACCCTATTTGCAGCATTACGACCTCGAGTGGGAACGGTAAGAAGAGTGCTAAGGTCAATGGGTTGTTGAGTCATCGTACCTGGGCTCACAGGAGATCGAGAGTAACCAGAGGAAGAGGACTGGCTCGTGTCACAAAGGGCAAGGGGCTGTTCGGTTTGGATTTCAGGAACAACTTGTCTTCATGTGGATCTCCTAAACACCACACGTGTCTGGGGCACGCCTTCAGGGATCGTAACTTCACCTGACTGTCCGGCGAGGGTGACGCCGGCTTGCAATCTTGAGCTTTGTGGTTGGGGAGCTGTGGATGTCGAGGCACCGCTCGTGCTCGGGTTCGCTAACCTCCTGTCAATGAACCCCCTGTAGGCGGGCTCGTACCCCAGCAAGACGTGTGCGTCACGACCACACCCAGCAGTGCGAGTACCCGGCTCTCCTGTGTACTTAAGAATTCTGTTGATATCAGCTGTTCGGATGTAGTTTGGCTCTCGTCTCGGGCGTCTGTTAGCGTTGTCAGCTGTACGAATATAAAGACAAGTTAGAAACATATGAATCAGCTAAAAGGAAGCAATACACGAAATCACAAAGCAAATTAGAAGCATACGTGGGTAACCCCATATGTGGGGGCAATGCAAACCCCCACTTGGCCGTCCTCTCCTATCGGTTCGAAAGCTCCCGTTACGTAGAGGAAATCGACCTCGTGGTCACGAGCAGAGTCTGGCAAATTGAGCACGAGACGCCTGTCCGCTCTCCTAACCTTGAGATAGTACGTATTGTAATCGGGGTTTAGCACGATGCTATACCACCATTGGATGTCCCAAATCCCCAGTTGGGTCCCTAAGATCCTGTTTAATGCCACCACTCCCATTACTAACCTAAAAAAGTTAGTCGAAACCTGCATCGGTGTAAGTCGATACCAGCTCAGGATTTGACGGAGTAGAGGGTGAAGGGGGAATCAAACCCCTCCTTCAACAATGGCGACTATTGGGATACACATTCTATCCCATGAACCTCCGTCTCTATCTGCGCCTAGGGGGGCAAGTTCAAGACCAACATTGTCGGGGACACCGTATTCCATTCTAAATGCCGTCATGGCAGCAGGGGTTTCACATAGCTTCCTAAATTTACTGGGTTTCAGAGGGTTCTCCCCATCGTCCGCCATCGCTATACCCAATATGTACGAGGAAAACCAGAAGGGCGTACGAACCAAGCCCTAGGAGGATGGGTGACTCAAAAATGAAATCTTAGTACGAGATACAGAAAGAGATTTGAGAAGTCTTACGATGGATGTAGCGGCGATGGAAGGAAGTACGGACGAAAGCTTCGAAGCGGTGGCTATGGCAGAAATGGTGGAGGAACCCTTCGAGAAAGACTGAGGTTTGTGCGTTATGGTCAAAAACCCAAAAGCCTTTTTTAGAGGTTTAAGGGCTCAAAACGGAGACGAAACGTCTCTCTTCACGCCGTTACTGGCTAAAGTAACGGAAAGCGGAAATTATGTTAACGACGAGCGGAGTGTACGAAACACGCCACATGGAACTATTACTTCGAGACGGCCTAATGGCGAAGCCGCCAAGGCACCTTAATGGGTATTAATAGAATGACTACTCGGGGCTGACAATTATGGTCCACAACTTTTGTTTCTGAAAGCTTTACCTGCAAACCCCGAACAGTGGTCATAGGTAAAGCTGGGGAGCGATTGTAGGGAGGTATTCCCGAACAGACACGATTGGTCACCCGATACGTGATGTACAGGGGCACGTGATAAGCCGGGTAAGGCTTATCGCCGGGCAGTGCAATGAGAAGCAGTGTGGACCAGTGACACGCTAAGTCATTGGTCCAGGTTGTCTGTTCGGCTGCTAAGATCAAAGGACATGTGAAGTCATTTGACCAGATATAATAACATGGACCAGTTGCATTTGAGGTTATTGATCCAAGAGGGCTGTTCGGCTAAGAGGAAGCCGAACAGTGGAACAATCGCCCTAAGTCGTGACGTGGCAAGAATACTCTAGAATGGTAATATTCCGCAAAAGGATAAGATCCCGAGTGTATAGGATCGAACCTAGAAACCCAACGTGATTGGGGTGTTCGGATAATTATGGGAAAGAGTCCCAAAAGGACTGAGAGTCCTATAAAGATTAAGATATTATACAGATAAGGGAACGAGAGTCCATAAGATATTAGGTTTCCTGTACGAGGCGGGAATCATAGGGCAACTGGGATGCTTGGCCAGCAAGCATCCGTGAATCTATAAATACGAGGTAAACCTGGAGGTAAAAGGTACGCAAGATGAAGCATTTGCATTATTTTCTTATTGATAATTAAGGTTTATTAGCCAGTACGTGATACTAACTTAAGCATCGGAGGGCCTTTGCCACGAGAGGCAAAGGTGCACTCACCCTTTGTCTGTTTCGCAGATTAGGGTTCAGACGAAGAACTAGGGTTCCGGTGTAGAGGCACGTGAGGCCGTTTGCAGCTTGGTACGTTCAGAACACCAATTGTTTTCCCCCCTACAATCGACAAGAATTATCATGATCATACCCCTTGAAACGATTAGGGTCCCACCGAGCGTACCAATGTTTTTTCCCAAAATGTAAAAATTGGCCTTGGAACAGTGAGCAGTGCAGTTCTAGGTCTGATGCGAGCGTGCCAGGATTGGATTACAATCCAATTTCGTGCTAAGGCCTGAATGCCTCAAGTCTGACTTCTTCTAGAGTGATTGCGTACGACCTAAGGGGTGGGTCCATATATGGTTCGTGGTTTGCCTTGTCGGGATAAGGACTTAGAATTTTTCAATCGTGTACAAAACGGAAAGAAAAGAAAACAGGACTGAACGATAAGATAAATGAACTTTGATAACGGATTAACAAAGTAAAGAGGTACAAGGAAATGAAATAAAATCTAGGCTTGGCTAGATTGAGTACAAACTTTGTTGGAAAGTAAAGGTAATTGAAAGATAATTTGAGTAAGCCGTGGGCTTAAATTGTTGGGGACCTTTGCTAAGGCCTTCTATTCTAATATTTATAGGCAAAGTTCCAGGCCTTGAGCTGCTTGAGCTGCTTTCACTTGCCTTTATGCATGGCTGCCACGTGCCCCAAGCCTTGCTCCTTAATCCAAACCTTCAGCTGCATTTTTTGGCCTGACAACAACTTTTTTCAAGCCTGAAATTGCCTCTTTTTGCATAGATACTTGCTAAAAGGAGATTTTTAGGACCTTTTAAGGCTAAAAGCTGAAACTTTTCTGTAAAAGAGAAGACTTTTCAACCACTTTTCATCCTTTGTGGGCCCTTGAAGGCACTAAATTGGTTCCTTATGTAAGAAGATTCAAGACAAAAGGCATTTTTGGAACTTGTGCCCTCTTTTCTCGTGCAACAAAGGCCAAACAAGCCTAAATGAGCTGCTTGTAAGCTGTTTGTGTAGGGAGAACCTTCTAGGCCTTTGAGCTGCGCTGCTTGTAAGCTATTTGTGTAAGGAGAACCTTCTAGACCTTTGCGCGACTTGTGAGCAGCTGGCTAGAGAGAACCTTTTAGGCCTTTGAGCTGGTTGTGAGCAGCTTTAATTCTTCCTCAAGAAGCAATCATTTGATGGCCAAAATTGGTGACTCTTGGCCCTAGGTGGTTGGCCCCTCCCAGGCCTTAAACAATCATCCCATGCTCCCTACTCCACCGTATTCCCATAGACCTCACTCCTTTTGGCTGGGTATATTCTAGAATATGGTCGAACATGGAAGGAATCTAGGTTATTTCATGAGTGATCAAGCCTTTCAAGAGTTAGGCCTTCACGAGTTAGGCCTTCAATAGTCAGGCCTTCACGAGTTCAGGTCTTTACAAAAGTTTTTAACTGATTTGGACCTACTAAAAGGCACAAAAGGAAAGCCCAAGCCTGAAAACTAAGCTTTTGGCCCTCAGCCCAATAGTGCAAACTTTAAGGGATTCCATTGTAAACCTTCACAAAAACTGGGTAAGATCAGGCCTGAAATAGATTCAACCTAGGTTCTTATTAATGAAAGTTTGAGCATTAGCCCAGCTTGAGCTCCAAAATATTTGGTGAGGCCTACTGGTTTTCCACCCTTGATGGCCTAGTTAATTTAACCCAGCCCAATGATGAGTGGTCCATTGTGCACACTCTTCTTAAGGCCTAGAAATAATGGCTTTTTTAACCATTAACTCATGGATAAACCTCTTTTAAAATTTGGCCAAAAATAGTCATAAACAATAGTACGACGAGAATAGATATGCTCCACAATGAACCAATTAGTGACACAGAGTCAACAAAAATTCGCTTAATACGACCTCATATCAAGCCCTCCTCAGTATATGATCGGTGGCCGGTCTCACCTACCACACCCAGTCTATTATGAGGCTTCTCGGGCCGTTAGCATAGTAGGCAAATTCACTCGGCCACAAACTAAATAGTTTCACGGCACCTAGCCCCACTATATATCACATCACCCGACTCCAACAAAGAATTTAAGGATTCCAATAAATAACACAAAATATTCAAAAGGAATGCGAAAGGGGACCACATAAAATACTCTAGAGATTTAGAGCATATTATTTACTTCCTGATTTGGGTACCTTAAAGATTGCAACCGTTGAACACGCAGAATTTTTTTTTTTGCAATATTGTATACATCAACAGTGGTTAGTGGGGTGTTATTAGTTAACATGAGATCCAGATGCTGTCCATTGCCCCAGAACCCCAAATTTGCCTCCCGTGGGGCTTGAATCTCCGCCTCCACTGTGGAGGGAGAGTGAGATAACCAACTTGCATGACTAGCTAGGAAGGGTTTCTCGAACACACAGGCTTCAACACTCGTAACCACGTAAATCTCGCCCCAATCGGACACTCTCTCATCGTTGATTGCTAGCTAGACCTAAATCTCACTTTAGCCCGTGGCATCTTTTTCATTGTCCCAGTTCCCTTCTCCATACACTTCTCTTATTCTCGTTTTTTTTTTTTTGATCTGCTTCTCTTATTCTCGTTCTTTTTCCTTGTTTTTGTCTGCTTGTATCTCATCTCATACATATACACAGCTGCATGCGGACACAAGAGTACACCATTTAACAGGGACGGAATCAAGATATCGTAAACGCTGGGGCCGGATTATGATCAATAAGATTTTGAATTTTCAAGATTCGGAAATCTAATAATTTGTCTGGTTTAGATTTTGAGGGAGGTTTTTGGATCATTAGTGCAGAGAGAAAGAGAAATGAGATTAATAATTGAAAAAAAAAAACCTTATGAGAGACCATGAGCAGAGAGAGAAATTGGGTTTTGAGACCCAAAATGAGCACATTCTTAAGCATTTAAATGTCGAAATTACACCAAACAGAAAACATAATTCTTCACAAGAAAAAACTAACTAATATTAATAATAAAATTTGCAAAAAAAAAAAAAGCGAAACAACATGGGGTCGTGGCCTCCATACGCCCACAAGTAGCTCTGCCATTTTAACTCACCACTCCACTTGACAACAAAAGAAACCAACCTAGCCACACTAAGTAAGCTACTCGGGACACACACACTCACGCTCATTTAGCCGATAAGGCCTAAAGCGCACCCAAGTTCCACGTATCCCTAAAAAAATAATAACCAGTTGTTTTGAACGGCAAAAATGCTAATTACACAACAATTCAAACACAACATATGGCGGGTACGGCTCGGTGAAGGAACCCCGGCTCGGTGAAGGAACCCTGGCTCGGTGAAGGGACCCCAACACTTGCCATGCGCCACCCATGAGCCGGACACTCATTAGACCGGTGGGTCGGCGTATGCAACGTTCGGCAGTACCCTGCCAAACTTGACGTGTGGAACAAGGTTCATCCATAGAACTGGTCTTGATATGGGTCATGAAGTTCGGTTCGGCGACGACCTGCTGGACCAGCAGCAATTCTGTGATTCAAGTGTAGCCGAACTGATATGGTCGGCAAAATTCTCAACCACCGAACCTCCCCTATTGCCTAACTTGGAGTCAGGAAGTGTTGGATAGGGGCGACAGGTGGCACGATATCGTTACCTTGATTATAGGAACAGATCGTGGAGATCGCATTAGAAGCTGGGATCAAGGACCTGATTTGGAGCCGCAATAAACGGGCCAATCGTTGGACGTGAGATACTTAAACAAGGGCAGGTCTCCAGATTTCCTCGGGCTATAAAAGGAGCAGTCGTAGGAGAGGTAAGGGGAGGAAAAAACATAAACCCTAAAACAGCTAAAAGCAGATCTTCCTCTTTCATTGACTAGACCGTCGGAGTGCCTACCCTGAACCTCCACGATTCGGGCTTGGGCACTAACATGGGTGCTACTCGTGTAGGTTTCAATTGGGATATATCAGCTTAACCACTTTTCCTTTCCAAGGTTCGACCGGAGAAAGCCTATCACCACAATTGGCGACTCTGCTGGGGACAAACCTATTTCTTCAGATCTTGTGGTGAAAACCTTTTCTCCTCGTCCTCTACCTGTACCCCCTTTCACATTTAAAGATGACTAGCCTAGACGGACAACTTCTTGGTCTCCCGCATTTCATTTCGAACCCTCAGGCTCATCAAGCCTCCCCAACGACTCAACAGGTACGGGCGGACCTAGGGCTCCTGGGTACCCCTTCTAGGAGACCCGATGGTTCCGTCATGGTAGGCTCGACCGTCACTGGGACAAGTAATTAGGTTACAGGAGTAGCATCATTCCACATCGAAGCAGTCAATCGTTCGGCAGCTAGCCTTCTACCTCCTCCCCCTTTGCCAGACCTCCCGGTGAGTATAGCGGAGGAGTTGTTGCGATTAAGGACGCAGGTAGAAAAGCTTCAAGCACACCAGGAAGCCTCTTCTGTCTCCAGGTCTAGGGAACAATGCCGAAGGAGGAATATGCCCTGTCTGACCCAAACTGCTGATGCAGGACGAGCCTCTGCCTTTACAAGGCTCGGTCCATTATGTCGTATAGATGCTAGTGGACGCGTTCATCTGGAGTCTAGGAACCGAGTGCCTTCTCAAAATGATTTGTCCGACAATAACCATCCTCGCTGAACATTACTTCCAGAGGCAAGTGCCACGGCTTCTAGTGATCGCACGAGATTTCATAGGTGAACACTATCGAAGATGGCACCTTGGATCGACAACACGAGGAGCAATGTAGGGAATTCCCAGGATGACCATTCCTTGAGGCCTGAGGACCGGCGGAATGATCAATTCCCATCCAGGACTGAGGATCGGCGGTATGGTGGGCCCGGGAGGGTGACTTATTCCCGACAGCCCTTGTCGGGGCATTCCGGGCGACACTCCCAACGACGCTCGCAAAGGGGTTCCGCGGGTACGACTCGAGCACAGGAAAACAGCTACGGGTTGCTCCCGGAGGAGAGGTGCGAGGTCAGTAGCGGCAGTGGAGCCTTGACTGTGGTGAATACCTGAACCGGTGAGAGGACCACCTATCGAGTGACGCGACAATGCGAGGCATCCTCCCCCTAAGAAGGAGGCGAGGGCAACTGAGTCTAAAAAGCGGAACTCACCTAAGTTGAGCGTCGGCAGGCGAGGAGCTCGAGAATCGATCTCGGGTAAGCGTTCAAGGGGCACTATCCATGAGGCTTATGTTGCACCTTTGGCGGCCATTGTGCCAAACCTAGGAGGTACGGCTGTAGCCACAGCCGAAAAGACAGGGTCACCTTTTTCCAAGGCCATTATGGAAGAAGTTCCACCCCCTAACTTCAAGGTCCTGAAGTTCAACACTTATAATTTGAAATCGGATGCTCCAACCCACGTGCAACAGTTCAGATCAATGGATGCACTTTATGGACTTAGTGAGGCAATGATGTGCCGAACATTCTCTTTGAGTCTTTTCTGATGCCGCCACGCTGTGGTATACACAACTTAGACCTGGGTCAATCAGCAGCTTTGGTGAGTTGGAGCACTGCTTCACATCTCTGTTCGTCGCGAGCAACCGGCGGTTGAAAGTTGAAAGTTGTGACCAAGACCGCTGCTACCTCGTTTAAGTGCGGCCTAGATCGAACCTCCGATCTTTTCAAAGAATTGATGCTCCGACCGCCGAGCGATATGTCGGATCTAATGGAAACCGTTGCTCGCTATATTGAACTTGAGGAATACATCGGTGGCTTCGGGGTTGCAAAAGCAGCCAACCCGGCTAAACCGATAGTGAAAGAAGCAAAGAAGAAAGTTAACACCATTACCAAGAAAGAGGGCGCTGGGGTCGGCGGAAGTAGGGGGCGGCAGGTCATGGGATCGACCGTTGGTTGATGGATGGGATCACCATGCCATCACCACTTATTTCAAAGAACCAATCTTTCGCATGCTCCGTGAGTGCGGTCGGCCGCCAGGATTTCAGTGGCCGACTGGGGCAGCGGAAAAATTAGGGACCACCGATGGGCGGGAGCCGAACCAGAGGGTGTACTGCTCGTTCCACATTGAACAAGGACATTATATGACGGCATGCCAGCCGTTTAAGCTCTATCTCGAAGAGCTGGTACAATAGGGGAGGATGGATCGATGGATTGACTGAACTAAGTCGCCAGACACAGGGGTCTAGCCGCGAGCCTGGGTCCTAGATGGTGTGATTCAATGCATCCATGGCCCAATGGCTCAATGTTGGGCCAACAAACTCCACAATGAATTATATCACCTTTCATCCAAGGTGATGGTGATACAATCATCCTCGAAACATAAAATGGATGCTCGTCACACGTAGGAGATTACGTTCACAGAGTGGGACATGGAGGGGTTGTCTTCACCCCACATTGATGCCTTGGTCCTCTCAATACCCTTCCAATGGAAGATGGTTCGCCGAGTGTTGGTCAATCAAGGAAGCTTAGCGGAGATTCTCTATTACTCGGCGTTCAAGGCCCTTGGCCTCATAGGGGATTAGCTGTCCCCGGTGGACGCCCCTCTTGTTGGATTTATTGGGATTCCGGTCTATCCACTTGGCAAGATAGTGCTTCCAGTCTTTGCTGGCTCAGTGCAACTGGATGTACAATTTATCGTGGTCAGTTCGCCAAGCCCTTACAACGCCATCCTGTGCCGCAATTGGTTGCACGGCATGAAGGTTGTTGCATCGACGCTCCATCAATGCGTGCGTTTTATCGGCGAGTTTGGGCGGTAGGAAACCATTAAGGGTGATCAAATGGCTTCCAAAAAATGTTTTGTTAATTCCGTCTGCTGAAATGGCAGGGCAAAGGAGGTTCAATGGGTTGAGGTCCTCGAATTGCCAAAGGATAGCCTACCCGGCAAGGATATGAAGGAAGCATCTCAAGGTCTGGATGAGGTCAGCAGATCAGCCAGTGAGAGAGCCGTGGAGGATCTGGTCCGAGTACCAATCAATGAAGATGGTACTCGATTTTTTATGGTTGGCTTGGAATTCAATGAAGCTGAGCGTGATCAGTTGGTCCAGTTCCTCAAAGATAATATGGAAGTTTTTTCTTGGAGCCCGTACGAGATGCCTGGCGTGAGCCCAGATGTGATCATACATTCGTTAAATGTTGATCCGGGAAGAAGACCCATCATGCAGAAGTCATTTCAAGCCTCGGCGATGCATGTGGATGCAGTCAACGAAGAGGTTGGACGACTCATTGATGTCGGAGCAATTTGTGAGGTCCAGTACCCTACTTGGCTAGCCAACCCGGTGGTAGTCAGGAAGAAAAATGGCAAGTGGCGGTTGTGCATCAATTACATAGACCTAAACAATGCATGTCCAAAGGATTGTTCCTCTTACCCGTGGATAAACCAATTAGTGGATGCCACCGCCGGGTATGCACACTTGAGCTTTTTGGATGCATACCGGGGGGGGGGGGGGGGGGTATCACCAAATTACCATGGGCGAGAAGGACCAGGAGAAGACCATCTTCATCAGCCCCAGCGGGACCTGCTGTTATTTGGTGATGCCCTTCAACTTAAAGAATGCTGGGGCTACATTCTAGCATATGATCACCCTGCTGTTCAAAGGCTTGCTCGGCCGGATACTAGAAGCATACACCGATGATATGGTTGCAAAGAGCAGGGACGCAGCTGATCATCTTCTTCACCTTGGTGAAATATTCAACGTATTGAAGAAATTCGATTTGAAGCTTAATGCCAAGAAATGTGCATTCGGCGTTGGGTTTGGCAAGTTCCTTGGGCACTTGGTCACACGCCGAGGAATTGACGCCGATCCAGGTCAGATCAAAGCCATCCAGGAACTAAAGGCCCCAGCCACGGTGAAAGAGGTCTAGTGCCTTGCCGACATGGCTGCTGCCCTAAATCGGTTCATCAGTAAGTCGTCGGATATTTGCCGTCCATTTTTTCAATCAATAAAAGGAAACAGTTGAAGGCATTTTCAGTGGACGACAGAATGCAATCGCACTCCTGCCAACTTGAAGGTGTGCCTTTCCCGAGCGCCCTTTCTTGTCGTGCTAAAGGAAGAGGAAGAGCTCTACCTTTATGTAGCCATATCCCAACATGCCACTAATGCAGTCTTGGTACGAGCACCAATAGTAACACCGACCAGCAACCAATCTATTATATCAGTAAGACGCTCTTGCCCGTCGAGACCCACTACCTCCCAATAGAGAAACTGGCACTCACGTTGGTCACGGCGAAGAGGAAGCTCTTGCTATATTTTTAGAGCTTCACTATTGCGGTCATTACTGAATATCCATTGAAGACTGTCCTCCGAAAGGCAGATCTGTCGAACCGACTGTGAAAATGGTCCCTCAAGCTGACTAATTTTGACATTCGATATCAACCCCAGCAATCAAAGGTCAGGTGCTGGTGGATTTCGTCGCCGAGTTCTCTCCAGGGGTATCCCTGAATGAGGTAGATGATCCGGCTTCAGTAGACGATGCAGTAGTGCTAGACGACGAACCTTGGTTAAGCCATCCAACGCATGATGCGTTCATCACCAAACGGCCCATTCCATCTCACCGAGCAAAGATCTTCACAGGCCATGCCTGGCATCTTCATGTAGATGGAGCGTCCAACAATCGAGGGGCTGGTGCTGAAATCGTGTTGGTTTCGCCGAGCAGAGCAATACACGAGCATGCCCTCAACATTGGCTTTCCCGCAACCAACAACGAGTCTGAGTACGAAGCTCTAATCGCTGGGCTAAGAATTGCTTGGCACATGGGCGCCGAAGAGGTTTAGGTTTATAGTGACTCTCAACTTGTTGTGAACCAGCTCAATGATGACTATGAAGCCAAGGATGTGCGTATGAACAAGTACATGACAGAGGTCATTGCTTTGACCGGCTCATTTCAGAATGTGTGTTTTGATCACGTTGGTCGGGATCTCAATTCGCATGCTGACGCTTTGGCTGGTTTCGGTGCCGTTTGTGCCGCGCACGACGGTAATCGAATAATAACTCTTGGCGATGTCCCTTCACCGAGCTTCCAGCCAGAGCCACGAGAAGTGATGGGCATATAATTGGCACCGAGTTGGATGGACCCTCTTATCGCCTACTTAGAGCATGTTGCGCTTCCTACAGATCGTAAGAAAGCTCACAAAATTCACTAACAATCCACTTCTTACTTCCTCGATCCCTGCGGCGTTTTGTACCGATGGTCATACACGGGTCCTAACCTTCATGTGGTTCATGAGCAGGAAGTCCCAAACATCCTTCAAGAACTCCGGGGGGAGTGCTGGTTGCCACACCGGCGGCCGGCCTTAGCAGATCGCACCCTTTCTCGGGGTTATTGGTGGAAAAAGATGGTGCACTCAGCCACCGAGTTTTCCAAGCAATGCGAATTGTGCCAGAAACATTCTCCGCTCCTTCACCAGTCGACCTTGCCTTTGCAACCTATTTCCAGTCCTTAGCCCTTTGCCCAATGGGTGGTAGACATTATCGACAAGTTAGCCGAAGCCCCCGGTGGTTTCATGCACATCATTACAGCCACGAATTACTATACCTAGTGAGTGGAAGCCAAGGCACTCATAACGATCACGGTCACTGATGTGGAAAATTTTCTTTGGAAGCACATCTTCACTAGGTTCGGGGTTCCATATGCCATTGTATCTGATAACGGTACTCAGTTTGCAGCTGATGCTATCAAGGCCCTATACAAAAAACGCGGTGTTTAGATGAGGACGGCTTTTGTCTCTTATCCTCAGGGGAACAGCCAAGCTGAAGCTGCTAACAAAGCAATTTCCATCGGATTGAAGCACCGACTCACCAATAAGTGCAGCAAGTGGGCAGCCGAACTGCTCGATGTGCTGCGGGGCTATCATACCACTCCACGGCGTGGCACAGGATGGACCCCATACTCCATGGCATTCAGCATTGAAGTCGTGCTTCCTATGGCAGTTACTCGACCTACAGCTCGAATCGCAACTTTTAATGTCCCTACAAATGATGCCATGTTAGCTGCTGAAGCAGATTACATTGATGAGCTTCAAGACGACGCTCACATCAAGTATGCGGCCTATTAGCAACAGTTGGCTTGGAGCTACGACAAAACCGTAAGGGCCCGGCCTTTCAATATTGACGATCTTGTTCTTTGGCAAGTGGTCCAAAAGAAGGAATTGAAGAAGTTTATGCCAAAGTGGGAGGGTCCATTCCGAGTTGTTAAGAAGGTCAGCTACGTCTCTTATGAACTCTCAGAAATGGATGGCACAGCCATATCGAACCACTGGAATGCACAGTTGCTTCTAAAGTTTTATGCTTAATAAAATTTTCTTTACTTTAGCTACTTATGTAATCCACTTTCGTTTCAATAAAAGGTTATGCTCAACAGTTTACCTTTTACACATTGTTACCGTCGTCGGGATTATTGTTTCGTTTCATTTTCTGCTCTAAGATTGATATGCCATATCCTGAAGGGGGCATTCCCATCTTTAACTGTGCTTTACTTTGGCAACTCCTTACCCAACTGTAAATTGCTGCAGGAATAGGGGCTAGGTATGGCAAGATGGGGCTCAAACGGTCAAACCATGTGCATGAAGTGCAAAACATGAGCTGACATGCATGAACTGCAATATACCGTACAACAATTACTGAATGTCAGAGTTTTCATTAAGATCATTACAAAATTATGGCTCGGCTCGTTGAAACTATTCTTTGCTGGCCTCAAGTACAAAAGAAAGTAGAAGAAGTCTATGCTCCGGCCACGTCATTAGGGTTCGGCTACATATCGATGGTAGGGTTGGACTACTCAGCTGGAAGCAGGCTCTCCGGTAGTTCCATTGGCGGCACCACTGGAGGCTCCCTTCGGTGATCAACCTCGGAGTAGTCAAGATTGACCTGGTATCCACGGAGGAAGGAGGAGTTGTAGGTATCCCTTATTCCCTTCAACTCTCCCTCCTTGAAAGCCTTTGTAACCAGGATTTGCATCTGCTGCTGATAACATTCGCCGGCTTCATTGTAACTAGAGTCGCCAGCCTCTTTCAGCTTCTTCGAGAGATCCTCCTCTATTTGCTTTTTCTCTTCTTTAAGACAATCATTTTCTGCCTCGGCATCCTTAATCCGGAGCAGCGACAGATCCCTCTCTTGCCGAACGATCTTGGCTTCAACAACCGTCACCTCCAGCGCTTTGATCTGATCAGCAAGTTGCTCTGCTTCCATCCTCTTCGCCTGTAGATCCCCCTTAAGAGACCCTTTGGTCTCTAGGAGAACATCCATATCACCGAAGGCTTTGCTGGCACACTGCCCGGCCTGCAATGAGAAATGATTAACGTCTGAATGAAAGAATTGTTTGAACTTTGACAGTTTGTCGAAGTGCATACCTTGGCAAAGAAGAGGCATAGTTCGGCCATGTTTTTGGCCTGCTCGATCTATAGGTTTTTCCATATCCTTAAGCAGAGCTAAGCCCTTCAGGAGGTTAATGGCCAAGAGGGGGTTTTCCTCTAAGCTATCGCCAATGGTGATTATGTGCCCGTCTGAGCATTCAAAATCCGGCACGAAAAGTGCCGAAGACTCATTCAGGTTGGTGGGATCATCTTCGATGAGGCCGCTTGTGAGGACCTCGACATTCTCAGCAACTCTGGCCTTTTTCTTGGCCCTTTGATCCCCCCCACTCCCCCCCCCCCCCCCCCGGCGGCCGAGTGCCTATCTCTTCGGCAGCCGGAGTGGGGTTTCTCAGTAGTAGCATCAGTAGGGGGCTAATCCTGTTGCTCCGGTTGGTCAGTGGGGATGGGTTTTGGTTGCTCCTTCCGCTCCGTAGCCCGAAAGTAGAGAGATCCTGGGCCAAGTATTGCATTTGAAGTGCCTGCCTGGCAGCAGTTGCCAAATCAAACGTCTTCCTCACTATTTTCTCCTTATTTTTTTGGTGAGTGAATTCGGCATATGTTGGTTCATAACCGAGGAGGGTCGGAGCGTCTCGGTTGGCACACCGAATCAAGGCAATTAGATAAGGCCACCTGTCGGTGATAAAGAGCCCCTTGTTCGGTGCTGAGCAATCTGCAAATGAAAAGTTAGTATGATATAGGGGAATACGAAGTCAATACAAAATGAAAAGTAGCTACGGAGATAAGTACCAGGTTTATCCCCAGCGCCAAGGAACCCTCGCACTCGATGGATCCTATTTTGCTTCTCCACCACCGCACCCGTTCTAGTTGGGAAGGGGTAGTCGAGGAGAGGGTTGATTGGTCCCCACTCGAAGTTGACAAACACTTTAACCAGGATGTTCCCCCACTTCTCGGTGTCACAGAGGCGGTCCACCAGATGATCAAAGTGTTGACGAGTGGTGAGGCAATATTTGTCATACTTGAGGTTCCTTGATACCATGTACATTAGCATCAAGTCCCCCAAGGAGAATGAAAGGTTGTTCGACTCGGCCAACCTTATTGTCGAGCATAGAATTCGCTAGGAGTTCACCGCAACTTAGATCGATGCAAGGTTATAGTCCGCCAAGAAGTAACGAAGGAGGGGCTCATCGGGAACCTCACCCTTCCTTCGGTGATGGCAAAGAGCAGGAGTATGATAAAATCGTCGCTGAAGGATATCATATCGGTGGTTACTCTCTCAACAAGAACGTCGTTTGGAATCGAGTACTTCGCCCAGAATTCTTCAGTGAAGCCTCCTGGACTATTGCCATGGAAATTGCTATACGGCATGGCTTCAAGTGCGGTAGGTAACGGGAGGATGATATCAACGTCTCTCGCGGGGCGTTTTCTCCCCCTGCTCTAGACTTGTTTGGAGGTCCACCAGACGATGTGGAGGTGCTGGCTTGGGCTCTAGCTGCGGCTCGTTCGGCATGATCCTCTTGGTCAGAATCCCACTGGCCGGAGCTGACACCCTCACAGGCACTATCATCCATTTGGAGGGGAATGTGGATGCCAGGGATGGCAGACAACCTGGTAGGTCGGCGAAAGTTACTAGAGCGTTCATCAATGCTCCGATATTCCTTGCCAAGGCTCTGCATCATCTCCAGTAGGGTTGGATATGTCTCGGGATCTATATTCGGAGAGTTGATGCTCGAGTCCACCATGCTGAAGACCTAAACAAAAAAAAAAGGGGGAGGGTTAGAATTCCTACTTCAGCATGGCTGCTCTTTTGCACCTGGCTCCTGCCGGGGGAGGTCAGCCAAGGTCTTCCTTGGCATGAGGCAAGGAGCACAATCGGATTCCCCAATGTAGGAGGACTGTCACCGGGCTATAGGCAACAAGAAACACCATCTTTGGGGGTCCAGGCGGAGGGCCATGGCCAAGGACGGCTGGGAAGTCTTGCTACTATTTAAGGTTGTGGGTGTTTTGATGCAGAGTAGATGCCCTAAGGTGTCACGCCCTCGATTTTCAACATAAATAAATAACCAATTCAAAGAAGATTCTCGCATAATATGAATAATACCCAAAATGAGATTTCCCACCTGCTTAATTACAACAAGGTCCACAAGTTTAAGAAATTACAACTTTGGCACCACGGCCCAAATTAAGTTTAGTACATGTGTAAAGTATTAAGGATTTTACATTCTGTTGTCAAAAGATCAATCAACGAAAATTAGTTACAATACCATCTCTATCCAAAAGTAAACAATACAAAGATGGTTGAGTAACTAAATCATGTTAGCTTCCAAAACTCTTCGTTTCCGAAAACACCAAGTCATGCGGCCTACTGCCTTGCATTTGAACCTGAAAAGAAGGATTTTGTTGAGCTATACAAGCCCAGTAGGAAATTCTCTACAAAATCTATATGTAATGAGATGATGAACATGAACGCAGCAAACCAAATTTAACATCATCACCAAATGAATGTACGTTAACACAACTTACAAAATATCATAATATACTCATACACATATACTCACACACACCTCCCAACAGTCCTCCACCCTTTACGAAATTGTGTTTCCACACCTAGCGACACAATAAACTCCACTTCTCGTGAAATTGTGTTCCCACACCTTGCGACACAATATACTCCACCCCTCGCGTAATTGTGTTCCCACACCTTGCGACACAATATACTCCACCCCTCGCGTAATTGTGTTCCCACACCTTGCGACACAATATATTCCACCCATCGCGTAATTGTGTTTCCACACCTTGCGACACAATATACTGCACAATCACTTCACCTCTACGACCACCGTAACATCACAATACAACACCGATATCATAAACTCGTCCACATAAGATCAAAAATTGCTCAACATGTCACATTTAACTCATGAATCATAACACTCAAGTCCACAATACTACATTCAAAGGAAATATACAACCCTCGAGCCATAAGTGTCACATAAACACCAAAATCACACAATGTCACCGCAAAACATGTAGAGGAAGAGAGAAATCCCTACCAAAATGGGTTTTGAGCAAAACCCTAAGTCTACTGAGAACAATAAGCTCGAATCCTCCAAAGACAAGCTTCACCCAAGCTTGGACACAAGATCTAGAGCAAATAAAGCCCAAAAACGAGAATAACAAGTAAAGATCAACAAATAATCGACGAGAGAGAGAGAAAGACGTGAATAGGTATCAAGGAGTGAGAACAAGAACACAAAACTCACCCTTGGTTCACCAAATGCAAGAATCTTGTGATTTTGAAGAAGAAAACCCTTGGATCTTGGAGATTTGAGGTTGAAATCAAGAGTTTTGGGTGAGATTGGAGTTGGGTAGGTGAGAGGGGGTGTTTCCAAGTGTATTTCGTGGGTTTGGGAGTGAGAAATGACCAAAGGGGGGTATTTATAGAAGTCCAAAAAGCGTGCCGTAAATTGCAGAAAGAACGCAGCGGGTACCGGTACTGGGCGACTCCCAGTACCGGTACTGGAGCCTTCAAAATATCGATTTTGAACACCTTCTGAAGAGTGGGTACCGGTACTGGGGAAAAGCCAGTACCGATACCGGCTAGGCAGAAAAGTGAAAAATGTTCAACGGACTCCGGAACGAATCCAACTTGATACCAACACCCCCAAGCAACATTATAACATCAAAACTTACACTTTACTAATCTCCGAGAGTCCGACACGCAACCAGATACATATATCCATACACCCCCATGAACATACGCACGACTTTAATAATAAAACCATTCTCATGCACGACAAACGATTTTTGAAATTTGCATTAATTTTATGGGTCTTTACATAAGGCGTAGTGGGCTGTGAAAAAAGTAAAAAAACAACCAGAGAGAGCATCGGAGATACCTGAAAGCTCTAGCGGTGGGCGACGGTGAACGGTGGAGCGACGACGGATTCTGGTGGTGAAAACAGCTGCAAAAACGAGAGCGAGAGCGAAACAGAGCCAGAGCAGAAAATGATCTCGTTTCGCCCCCCCTCCTCTTATATATGGATGAGATGGGCGGGGGAGGAACCCTAGGGGTCTCGCACTAGAATTGAAGCAACGCCACGCCGTCCATTTCCTCTTTGCCACGTGGAAAGTCTGCGTTGATCCGTACTCATGCATCTCCCCTTTGTGCCATGTGTCCCCCTGTATCGTCCTGGGCTCAGCCGCAGCTGTTTGATCTCTGAGTACCGACGGTCCCATCAATTCCATCTGCAGCAAATCATCATTATTCTAAATTCAAAATGTCTCTTCATGTTCCTTCGATGGCCCGGTGAAGTCTGTTCGGCATGCCACCTTCGAGAGCTTCCTCAGGTATAGGAACTGCCAGTCAACTCCTCCCGTCCTTTGCCCGAGGTTGGAAGGAGTTGAAGGGCTATTGTGGCGGGTACAGCTCGGTGAAGGAACCCCAGCTTGGTGAAAGGACCCCGGCATTTGCCATGTGCCACCCATGAGCCGGACACTCATTAGACGGGTGGGTCAGCGTTTGCAATGTTCGGCAGTACCCTGCCGAACTTGACGTGCGAAATAGGGTTTGTCCACAGAACTGATCTTGATATGGGTCATGAAGTTCGGTTCGGCGGTGACCCGCCGGACCAGTAGCAATTCTGTGATTCAAGTGTAGCCGAACTGATATGGTCGGCAGAATCCTCAACCACTGAACCGCCCCTATTGCCTGACTTGGAGTCAGGAAGTGTTGGATAGGGGCGACAAGTGGCACGATATCGTTACCTTGATTATAAGAACAGATCGTGGAGATTGCATTAGAAGTTGGGATCAAGGACCTGATTTAGAGCCGCAATAGACGGGCCAATCGTTGGACGTGAGATACCTAAACAAGGGTGGGTCTCCAGATTTCCTTGGGCTATAAAAGGAGAAGTCGTAGGAGAGGTAAGGGGAGGAAAAAACATAAACCCTAAAATATCTCAAAGCAGATCTTCCTCTTTCACTGACTAGACCGTCAAAGTGCTTACCCCGGACCTCCATGATCCGGGCTTGGGCACTAATGCAAGTGCTACTCGTGCAGGTTTCGATTGGGATACATCAGTTTAACCACTTTTCCTTTCCAGGGTTCGACCGGAGAAAGCCTATCACCACACAACACCAAACACAACCTTTCACATACATGTGGGTTCTATAGTCTACACACACTACTATGTGAGGGTCCCACACAGATGTGAGAGATTGTGTTTGGTGATGTGTGTAGCATTGTTGTTTAAATGGGGTATTACAATGGGTGCCAATATGGGGAGTACTACAGACAGCGTGTGGAGTCCACTTTTGGGTCCCACTCAAATAATTCGATCGAATTATTGATCTTAAATAATTTTTCAAGTGGTTCTGCAAAAAATCAGCTCAATCGGATTATGTAAATCGTTGATCTAATTTCTAATTTTTCATTCAAAATTCAAGATATTAAATTCTGAATGAAAACTTGGAAGATTGGATCAAACCATTTGCACAAATTCAATTGAGCTGATTTGTTGCAAAAGGATATTCA
Source organism: Rhododendron simsii (assembly GCA_014282245.1). Classification (NCBI taxonomy): domain Eukaryota; kingdom Viridiplantae; phylum Streptophyta; class Magnoliopsida; order Ericales; family Ericaceae; genus Rhododendron; species Rhododendron simsii. The sequence goes on along the minus strand of WJXA01000202.1, from coordinate 17,049 downwards.
AAAAATTATTTTAACATTAATGAATGATGCGGATTATTCATGTGGGACCTAAAAATGGGCCCCACACGACGTCTATGCAGTATCGATACTCCTATCGGTACCCCTAGCATTTTGGCATGGAGAACCAATTCCTCAAATGTAAGGAAAAAACAAAATCAGTTGCTCAAATGATGACTAAAGCTGGGCACACGCGATTCATGTGTAAGTAGAGCAAAATGTGAAAATTTTGACTTGCACAAGCTTCCTAGTTCCCGACCTCTAGTTTGCATTATATGGGAAGTGGTAATTGACCCAGCAGGGAAGGTACTGAATAAACTCACTAAGCAAAATGTGGTAATTATCCTTGATCACGAGGCATATAAATATCACTGTAACGAGAACCATAATTCCAACTCTAGTGAATGATCTTAACATGGTAGAGATGAGTGGATTAATCAAATAGCTGTATTCTATAGAGACTTAACTGGGTTTAGGTTCTGAGTTTCAGGATGGAAGTCCCCGTAGCTATTGCGTCAGTAGGTGTTGGTGCGGTGTCAGCAGCAGGAACATTAACGCAGGCTTGGTACCAAAGGAAAGTGTTTTGGGATCTACGAATGGAGAAAGAAGATCTCTCCGACAATGTGGAGGCCATTATTGTTGATTTAAACGAGGCTAGTCGAAAGCTAGGTTGCATACGTAAGGACTTTGAAAATGAAGTACGGAGAAATATTATGAAGGCGCCAACGCAAATGTACTTGGCATGGTCCTGCTCGGTGGTGGAGATTGGCGAGGAAGTGAAGGTAAATATAGCTAAATATGACAACCTAAACAAAGATGAGGCATTTTTCGGGTCTTCCACATATAAGGATTTTAGGGAAGCTTTTAAAAAGATGTACAAGAGAATAAAGAGTCTTGGGGAAGAAAGCAATCAACTCCAATATAAAATGCTTGTTGATCTGCCACCCGAACGTGTTGTGAACAAAGGGGGAGTAGATAACAATTTTGTAGCATGTGAAAGGCAGATCGAGGAGATTCTGGACTTGTTGGGAAGTTCCAAGGTCAAGAAAATAGGTATCCTTGGGACGGTGGGGATTGGAAAAACAGCCATGTTGAAATACTTGCATTGCCATGAAAAAGTTGACGAAGCTTTTGAAATGGTCATTTGGCTCGACGTATCGACAAAGGGAAGTAGAAAAAATCTGACCCGGGAGCATCTCCTACAGACCATTGTGAGAAGACTGAAACTAAATATAGAAGCATCTAGCAATGCAAATGAAGTTGCCAAAAGAATATCAATGGAGTTGCAGGGCAAGAAGTTCTTGCTACTTTTGGATGATGTCAACGAATGTCTCGATTTATCGGAAATTGGGATTCCTAACAGCAGCAAGATAGTATTGACAAGTAGGTTGCATGATGTTTGTTGCCGAATGGTTGAACGGATAATTAAGGTTCCTTATTTGTCACTAGACGAGGCATGGAAGATGTTTCAAGATGTTCTAAAAGGTTCTGGAGTTCTTAAAGATCTAGAAATTAAGAAAATTGCAAAGCGAGTGTGCAAAGAATGCTATGGGCTTCCAATGTTGATACAAAAAGTAGCAAGTACATTCAAATTCAAAGATAACCGTACCGCTTGGAGAGAAGGATTGAATAATTGGAGGAAGTGGCCTGTAAAAGACCGCGAAGGCATTAAGGAAATATATAATTTGTTGAAATTTTGTTACGATGACTTGGATGATGAGCAGCGTCAGAAATGCTTTCTTTATGGTGCATTGTATCCGGAAGGCCATGAGATAAACACAGATTATTTGTTGGAGTGTTGGGCAGCTGAAAATCTCCTTGGCGGAGATGATAGCATAACAACGGAGTCGCTCAATTATGGGCATCATGTATTGAGTTACCTAAAGGAGGTGTCCTTACTTGAAAAAGGTGAGAATGAGAATCAAGTTACAATGCACAAATTCATCCGACACTTGGCATTATATATAGCAGAAGATGTTCCTGATTGTAAATACATGGTGGTAACGAGCATAGGAGAGCTCCCAAAAGTGGAATTTTGGAAGGAAAAGAATAGAATCTCCTTAGGTGACAATAAATTGAAGAAATTACCGGCTTCCCCCGATTGCAGTAAACTTTCCACACTCTTCCTACAGAAAAATCCGAGCTTGGAGGAAATCCCGCCGACTTTCTTTGAGAACATGAAAGAACTTCGAGTTTTAGATGTATCTCATACAGGAATCAAGGGGTTACCTATATCACTTGAAGTTTTGGAAGGTCTCAGAGTCCTATATCTAAATGACTGCACCAACTTGGCCGAGCTTCCTTCTCACAAACTTCAACATCTTGAAGCACTCGATATTGTGGGGAGTGGAATCAATAATATACCGCCTCAAGTTGAGAACTTGACCGAGTCATTAAGGCGACTGCGGGTATCCTTTTCAGCGTCTCAAAATGAAAATGCCACCCAAGAGGTAAATTTCAACTACAAGGTTATTTCAAAGCTTTCTATATTGGAAGAAATGGTCATTAATGTGAAATCACCCGAAATTTGGTCTGATGATGTCGAAGAGAATATCATGAAAGAAGTGGCTACGTTGAAAGAGTTTAAGTCTCTGAAGTTTTGCTTTCCCGATAAGGTTGTAAATGTCGTCGAGGTTTTTGGGTCTCAAAATCTCCGTATCCGTGTTCTTGACGCCACAACCCTTCTCAGTTTCATTGAAGGGAGTTCATGGAGTAAAGTCCAAGACATTGAAAACTTTGAGTTCTACATTGGTTGCAAAAGGTCAGAACAGCCTCAACTCCCCAACTTTGAGGACTATGACAAGTATGTGAAGTATTGTGGAGTTGAAGGTAGAAACTTATTGATTCTTGAGGTCCTTGCTGAAGCTGCTGCTTTTGAATTAGTCGACAATAAAAACATCAAGCAGCTATCGGACAAAGAACTCGAAAGCATGAACGGTATCCAAAGTTGTCTAATTGAAGGTTGTGATGCAATTGAAACCATCGTGGGTACCTCAGACGTTGTGGTACTACCTAGCTTAGAGCACTTGTTCATAAAGAATCTACCAATGTTGGAAAGCATTTTTAAGGGCACATTTCAACCTGGAAGCCTAACCAAATTAACAACTCTAGAACTCACCGGTTGTCGAAGTTTGGTCACAATTTTTCCTCCTGACTCCATCCAACAACTTTGCGAAATCCAGCGCTTGAAAATTGAGAAGTGCGACAAAATTGTAGAAATAATTCCAACATCTGGAGCTGGTGGAATTCTGCTGCCGAAATTGAAGAAAATGATTCTCCTTGACATGGGAAAACTTGAAAGCATTTGTGCCAGTGAGACGTTGAACTGGCCATCCTTGGAGGTGGTGGAGATATTCGAGTGTCCAGGTTTACTGAAATTGCCTTTCAACAAAGATAATGCGAAAATTCTGAAACGCATTGATGCAGACCCGGAGTGGTGGGGAAAATTGCAGTTTGATCAGAATAACGAGAACAAAGAATGGCTTCAGAAATTACGTAACCTGAGGTAATGTTTCATCTTCAAAATGTCACTACTTTGTTTCTGTTTCAAAATTAAGTAGTTTTTGGGAAGGTCTTTCAGGAACTTGTCGGATTTTGAAACTTTTTTTTGAGGATTCTATTTGTGAAAACTCAAAAAAAGGTGGTTCAACTTGTTTCATACCAAGTTTCCAAACAAAGCTCTTACATTCTGAATTAAAGAATTCACAACAAATCAAATCTCCCCAAGTTGGACTCGAAGTAGGACCGATCAGTCCCTCCTCCCACTCCCACCTATATTACTTGGATTCGGGTATGGTTGTCCAGAGAGCTGTTATATATCTAAGTTTCAGTTTACGTAATTCTCCTATCAAGGACACTGCAAAATATTTCTCCTCCCTTGTTGATTTCCTTTACTTTCTAGGGTAAAAGATGATTTGTAAAATATTCCTTTTCTTTTTCTGGGTGCAACTTTTCAGGTATCCAAAAAATGCTTCCTAGGTGAACTTCTGCCATTAGCCTCCTCTTGAGCGAATTATGATAACAATGGTAATTTATTCTAATCACTGCTGTAGAACTTTATTCAAATTCATGTCTTTTCATTCACTGGGCTTTTAACTGACAAATTTTTATCTGACTTCTTTTTCAGGTAAGTCAAGGAGTTAGATAAGGACTTTGGCAGCATTCCGGGAATTTCTCGTGATTGACCTCCTTAGGGTGTCTTATCATAATTTAGTTTTTTTTTTTTTTTCGCTTCTGCATTGAAACATTTGGTTAGATATTTGGACTCTTCAATATTATTGGTTCATCGGTATTGTTTGGTTCATCGAATGATTGTGCCCCATGCTTTTGACTGAATCTTTTTGGCTGGAGTTGTTTGTAATAAAAAGATAGTTGGTTGCTCAGTAATTGATAGCTTTGGTGTTTGATTTAATTTTTTTTACGGACTCGTGTCTTACGAGTTCGGATCTTGTTGTTCATGACCGATCACTAACCTTTTTGGAATGTGACAGCCCCTCCAGCCACCACCTATAATGACCCTCGGATAACTCCTCTGACCTTCTACATTTCTTTTCCTTAAGCATCAACCCCCTCACTTATTCCAAAACAAGTTTTTAAACCTGTGCACAGAGCATATTTTTTTCTTTAATTATCACCGGAAAAAAAAAAAAAGAAGTAAAAACGTGTTTAATGAAAACAGAAAATTGAAAGCTTTACCAAATACGGTTTTCCGAAGCTTTACCACAGGCGTCTTTGTGTTTTCTCTCATTCTTCTGCCTAACTCAAACCGTCGTATATTTATAGATCACGCAACGATGCTGCTCTTTGAAAAAAAGACAGTCCTGGCCGGGAGCTTTTGAGAATTTTGGCTTCAATAGATCCTTTCTGCCCTCACGCTTTTGCCCGAAATAGTTGAAATATATTCTGGTTGCATGGAGTTTCCAACTTGTTTGGATGTGGTCCTAGTCAGTGTTGAGTTATTCCTATTTCTACTCTTGCTTTGATTAATTTCTTGATAAATATCTTCTTGATTCTGCTCCCCAAACCTCCAATATTCCATGAGATGTACTTCATTAAAAACTGTTATAGCACCAGAAATCACCACAATCTGGTACAAGCTCAATCCTACCATTCTCACTCCTGTGTTGGTAAGAACTAAGTTATCGTTCAGCATCTGCTTTTGAGACCATTCTTCATGAATTTGGAACAGTAATGATAGTTGTCATCTCCTTCTTCTGCAGTCAGTACCATTTAGGTCCACCGTTAACTTGATAGCTTGAAATTGAGAGGGTCTCGCCACATCCTGAGAGTATGGAGCCAACTCCCGAAGTGTCTCATTTGCTCCCAGATCTTGAACTTCGCAGATTCTGATTCAGACAAATCAGACCCGATTTCTAAAAGGGCTGAATTGGTCCTATATTCCGTAGTCCAATTTCAATTTGAAATGATCATATTACCCATTTGAAATGATCCACTGCTGAGATGAGACAAAACAACTGAAGGAAAAAGCAAAATGAGAGGGGTTTTTGAAGATCGATTGCAACAGATCACTCTGATCTTCAATCACCTCTAGTGTTTAGAATCAGCTAAAGCTCACTCTGGAAAACCTGATTAACTAGGATGCTTACAAGGGTTAGATGGGCATTTGTCTGCCAGGGAAGAATTCAAAAGGTGGAAACAATTGGATGTGTGTTGCCTATTCTGGATCTTTGATCATCAAATGACTCAAAGTGGGTAGCCAGGGACAATCTCATTGGAACTTTTTGGACTAGAAGTGACTTGGCTGAAATTTCTTTGTCGTGCCAACTTTTTTGTGAAGAGGCTGATTATTGTGACTTGAAAAGGAAAAGTTCATCGGGTTAACCTAGTTAATTAGTCAGTTTCTGCTTGAGGATTTCTTGATGTTTACAGCCACAAAAAGGCAGAAGAGAAGTTCAGCTTAAGCTCCATGACTCCATTGAACAAGGGCCTTTGTGAAGCTTTCATAAGCTGTCACCCAGCAGACAGCAATGACAAGTTTAGATTAATAATACTCCCTCCGTTCCTAATTAATAGTCCACCTTTCCTTTTTTGGGTGTTCCAAAATGAAAGTCCAATTTGGCAAGTCAACACAAAAAAGGGTTCAACTTTCCCTTTTTACCCTTCTTTCAAAAAAGACAAAAATGTGTGTGTGAGAGAGAGGGAGAGGGAGAGTTGAATTCAATTTGAATTCTTGAAGTGACTGTGCCAACTTTGCCCCCTAGTTTATTGTACAAAAGCCATCCATAAATGAGGGGCAAAGTTGGAAAGTTAAAAACTTGAGCATGCAATAATTACACTCTCTTAAAAAGTTGGAATCCCAAAGCGGGACTATCAAATAGGAACGGAGGAAGTAAAAAAAAAAACTCAGTCAAGTGTCATCATAATGAGGCTGCTCAAAAGGAGCAAATGGGGTTCTTGCTCACTAACAAGGTGGGCTGAGGCAACTAGCCTAGTTGACCCTTCTTGGGCGTGACCATAGGGGAACCCACCTGCCTTGAATTGTCCAAAATTGAGCCATAGATGACCTGGCCTGGGAAGAAATATTTGTCCATCACCACGTCGTGGGACCCATAACCAGAACCCTTGAAATGCAAGTCACAACCCAACCATCTGGTTCCAGGTCGACTCGAACTCAAGATCAGTAGGAGGGGGAGGGTTTTAACCCGGATGCCTCCGCCACTTGAACTACCACCCCGGTGGTCGCAAATGGGGTACTAAATCCTATAAGAATCCATCCCAACCTTGAAATAGAAGAGATAGATGAATGGTATTTCAAGAGATAGATGAATGGTCATCAATTTGGTCTCCAAGAGAGATTAGCTGGTGACAGAGTGTAACGTTAATGTAGTGCTTTGCACCCACACATAAGGAAGCCCGAAAGCACCTCAACGTGGTTGGTTCTCCGATTTCAGTGGGGGAGATGCATAATTTCAGTATCTACAAGATCAAACACCTTAACATCGCAATGCGCCGCGATTCAAAAGCCATCATCCTCGTACCGATTAAGGATGACTTGATAAGATCATCAAGAATGCTGTTACCTTCCTCGAATGTTTCCACTAAGCCGCTCGATAGCCAATCCAACAAAAGAGGCGGGATACTTAATGCTTTAGCTGCAACACTGCACGGGTGGATATGCACAGCACCTAGTTCCATCAATTACGAAAGTGACAAATTGCTTTTCCTGTGCAAGAATAAACCGGTTGATGCAATAGTTACTTCTCATGTGATGTCCATTTTATCCCAAATGAAATTTAAAACGCGAACCATGGCGGAGGAGGAGGGTGAAGTTAACTCGTGAACTGCCATTTCCCACATGCAAATTATGTGTCAAACCTTGCAAGGTCCTTGATAGAAGAACTAGACAGGCTCCTGCACGCAAGGCGTGCAATTTAGGCCCATTAAAAAGACCTTTACGATAAATTTCATAAATTGCAAAATATTAATGATGCATGTTCTTCCATGGTCCATGGATTCCCTCAGTTTTTTTAGGAAATGGAAGGTGCGTTGGAACAAATATCACATATATGAAGTTGCCTTAGCTAATGTATGGGCAGCCCTAACCACGGCTCTAGGAAATTTAGAAACCAGTACAAACTCAAAACACACGCGAATGTGGGCCAACTTGCCCACACTTCGACTAATTCTGGGGTCCTAAAATTAACGGATACCTCTTGTTTTCTTCAATAGCGACACTGACAGAGAATCTCCACTTAACTACTGGTGTTTAATCAAATCCACACAACCAAGCCTTCGCAAACGTAGAGTATTCACACCAAACCAGAGGGAAATCTTCTGCAGCTCAACTTCTAGCTCGTAAATATTAATCTTCCTATCTGTTTCTTGGATCCATCAATTGAAATCCTTCCTTTTAGCCCAACTACTTCCTCCACTGATAAAATGCTCCCCAATCACCTGATAAATAGCGATGATTGGGGAAATAACCACATTACTGGAAGACAACTGTGGAACCGTAAAACAAATCTGACGTCGTCATCGAATCTCCCGCATCAAAAGATGACAGAAACGACTGCAATCTTTGTCGCCGTTCACTATGGCCTTGACTAATCTCCGCATCTATTTCTTGTATCATGAAGCGCCACTTATGAACTTGTATGAGAAGCATTAGAACAGTACTATTACTCCCGGAAATAAATTAAATTAAACGGAACATAGATTTGAACACAAAGAGCACCTCCTTGGTATGCTTTTCAGCGGTTGGTGTCTTGGTCAATCCAAACCCCCCTCGCCTTATAGAAAGGCTAGGCAGATAGGATGTAAAATACTCACTTAGCACAACTTTAGTTTCGTTCCGCATAAAAACACGGGGGCCAACATTCTCTAGCAAGAAGGAACCGATAAGATCCTTCAAAATGCCTTCCCCTTCTTCTCCTGTTTCGACTAAGTAACTTGAGACCCATTCTGATACTGGTGAACCCCGTCCCTGTTTCCAACGACGACTTGTGCAGTACTGAATGCAATATTTTGTTGTTAGATCCTTCTGATCCCATATGAGTTCCAACACATGTTTCATGACTTGGCTCGATCCTTCTTCCATTGCAGACGAGTGTGATGATAATTTCTGGAGTGCAAGTTCCCAAACACTGATATCAGTCACATCTTTCAAGGCTCTAGCAAGAAGAACAACGGCAAGTGGCAATGGCACTCTTTTACTAACTGGATAGCCATTTGTTTGAGAGCTGAAGAAGAATCATCAAGAAGTGATCGCCCCACATTCTCACAGAATATGTCCCATGGTAACAGATGGTCCTCCTTCTTCCTTATCAAAACCTCGGATATCGCATCATCATTGGTGCTTCTCTTGCAAGGCGTACAACATTGAGTGTGCGTGAGGCCTCGTTAGATGAGATACGTACCCTTTTCAATTGGATGAGAAGATACGGGGGCCTTTCCTTTGGACAGCTCTCGATTGGACTCTAATGTGACGCATGCGTTGTAGAGGAAGAGAGAGACTGTTCTAAGGGACGAGATAGAACACCGGCATCCCCGAGAGACCTTGCGCACAAGGAAGTAGAACTCTGAATTTTATTGATTGATTGAATAAAACATGATTTGCCCTTAGGCTTATCACCCTATTTAGAGGGTGAGAAATCCTATTCCCAGTAAGATTCTAGTAAGGCAATTTTTTGCTAGTCAAGAAGTTATAAACAAAGGAAAATTAAAAAGAAATAACAAAATTAAAAGCTCTATCTAAAATGGTAATAGAATCATGTCAAAACAAGCGACATTAAAAAAAATTTCTAAATAAAATTCTAATTCTTGTGAACCAAGAATCCTCCCGAAATAGAAAAATAGAATTAGCTCAAATAAAGAAATATGATTTCTTAAGGTGAAACCCTAACGATTTCACAAATTCTTCAGATCTGTTTTGAGTCAATGAGAATGGTGTTTTCTATTTCTTGGGTCATCCATATGGTTCCTACTTTATAAGAAACAAGGGAAAAATTCAAAATAGCCTCCAACATTTACATCAAAATTCAATTAGACTTCCAACCTTTTAACTTCAATTTTACTCTCAACGTTATCTTCCGTTAATCAAAACGCCCCCTTCCGTTCGAATGACTAACGGATTTCGTTAAAAGCTCCGTTAAATAGCGTTTCGATCGAATTTCGATGATCCGAGCCACTCAATATGTTCAAAACGTGATTTTTGGAATACCCATGAGAAATCAGCAAAAAAAAAAAGAGACCGGAAACGGCTTCATCTGAACAGTTTTTTATCGAATAGGTCAATAAAAAATTGTTTAAATCAAGCTCTTCCTGATCATTTTTTTTGCTAATTTCTCGTGACTATCCTTAAAATCATATTTTAATCATATTGAGTGGCTCGGGTCATTGATATTCAATTGGAAAATGAGAGGTGTGGATCGATCAGGATTTTGTTCAAATCCTAACGTCTGGATTTTGCTCGATCTGCACTTCCCCTTTTCTTATCGAATTTTGATGATTCGAACCTCTCAATATGTTCAAAACGTGATTTTAAGGGTACCCGCAAGAAATCAACAAAAAAATGACTGGAAAATGCTTAATTTGAACAGTTTTTTATTGAACTATTCAATAAAAAAACTATTCAGATAAAGCCTTTCGCGGTCATTTTTTTTGCTAATTTTTAGATGGTACCCTTTAAATCACGGTTTGAACACATTGAGTTGCTCAGATCATCAAAATTCAATCGGGACGATATTTAACGGAGCCTTTCACGCCTTTAACGAAATATGTTAGTCATTTGGACGGAAAAAGGTGTTTTGATTAACGGATGATAACGTTGAGAGTAAAATTGAAGTTTATAAAAGGTTAGGAATCTAATGAAATTTTGGTGTAAAGGTTGGGGGCTATTCTGAAATTTTTCCAAGAAACAATGACGAATTTTGGTCATTGATTAGATTTTTTATTTTTTATTTTGTCCCCTTGCCAATGAATAATTTACATTAGTCCTGGGGGCTGTTAAAGCTTCAATTCAAACACTTTTTCTATTGCCAAAGTGTTTATTATTACTCCTCGGATGCCCTGTACTTACATGCCCATGCTTTTGTGTGAAGGTTGAGGCTCTACTCGAATACCAAGACCAACTTCCGTGAAGTTGCAATTGAAGGTATATATTCGTTCTTACTTTTGTTTTTTCTTTACATTTTTTTTTTTTTGGATTCGTTGCTTGTTGATTTTAATATGATGATTGCATTCAAACATGCACAAGTTGGTTTAGCTCTTGTTCTCTCTCATGCCAGATGGTTTGGAGGAAGATATTATGCACCTGTGATATGCACCTCTCTAGCTGCCTACGGTATCGATTTGGCTACCAATTCTAAAGTGGTAGCATCAACGAGACTGTAATTTTTTGCTTTTCAGCATGTTTTCATGGAACTTTGTAAATAATAAATATAGACCTCTATTACTCAATATCTATATATATATTTTTTGGATGATATAAATGTAGAAGTCGTCAAAGTAATCTATCTGGGTATTCATATTTTCCCAACATGAATATTCCTTGTATTCTCGTGCACCTTTAACTTGTGATAAAAGTATGTGTGCGAGATGACTTAGATGACGCAAGGACAACTCATTCCAAATGCTTTTATCATGGTGACCATGACTTATATTATGATTACACAAATATTTATTTTCGTTTTCTTCAACGGGCATGACAGATGTGCTTGCATGTCACGATGGACCTAGTTTATGTTACACAAAATGCCCTAGAACATTAATAGTAACAATTACAGTGCAAAGAACGAATTCAAATTTTGAAAAAGTACTCCTCACAGTACGATTTTTGAATCAATCAAGAAATCCTTGCATCGGTGTATGTTTTGAATCGGCTAAACAAATACACGGAGTTACTAATAGATAAAACTATTGTACACGGAGTAATTATTAGTTTCTGGGTCCTGATACGTTATTTTTCTACTTTTCGTGGACACTTGCGAAAAATTAAAGTCATCAAAGGCACTCAAGCCGCAAGCTCATACATCTCGATACAACAACTTTTGGCCCTGATTCTAAAAAAAAAGTTGCACTCTACTAAAAGATAACAAATTTTCATATGTCAAAGAGTGCTACTTGATTTTTACTCTATACTTACCATCTGATCGTTTGAACATTTCAACCCTAATTAAGTATTTTCCCAAAAAGTATGTCAAAAGAGAAATGGTTTTGAAAATGTCAAAGAGATCGAAAATGGTTTTAATTGGGACTTTCTTAATTGTCATATAATTAGGGGTTTCTGTAACTTTTCTCAATCTTCGCTGATTTCATCAGGAGATAATCAGACCTGCTGTCGAGCTATAGCTAGCAATCATCATCAGCTGCTTCTCTTGTCTCCCGGATCCCATTTATCTCCCATGCCACTGGAGAAAATGAGGTCCATGCTATTACTGCTAGTACTACTCTCCGAATTAAACGTCACATCGGCCAAATCCGCCACCGGAAGTTGAAACTCCATCATATAGCTCTAACGGAATCAAACTCGGCCTCGACAACCACGTCCGGCTGAGAGGGATTGTGGTGGGCGGTGGTGGAGACGCATTGTGGTGGGCGGCGGTGGAGACAGCGGTGGCGACGGCAGTGGTGGAGACAGCGGTGGAGACGCAGTGGTGGTTGCGAGTTGTTGAGTCATCGCTGGCGGCGGCAGCTTGAGTTCCGCAGAGGCAGGAGAGGCGGACGGCACCGTGGATGACATTTGGCAGGTGTGGTCCCCGCGGTAGGTTACCTGGAAGGTGAAGGGGTTGTTGTCGAGGCGCTGGACTTGCTTCTTGGCCGGGCAGTCGTAGAGTATGGAATAGGTGCATCTGTAGTAGCTCCTAATTAATACCACCAACAGTTTTGGAATTAATCATTTGCCTAGATAGGAGAAGTTAAAAAAGTATATAACTGTAGATCGAAGTTGAAAAAAATTACTAATATAAAACGACAAATATACCAGTTGTTTTTTATTTTTGCGTTTTTCATGAACTTTTTTTCTGGTTTTTGGGCTTTAGTTTTTAGTTTTGAGATTTCGCTCGTCAAGAAGAATGATTAATATTAAAAAAAAAGTATAATAAAAATTCAAAAAAGTCAAACAAAAATATCAAAAATTTAGAGAGAATGAGGGCACTTGAATTCAAATACATAAGACGACATGTATTTGGATAATAGCCCCATTTATTCAAACTAATTTACAATTAAGATTACTCTGTCATAAAGGAAGATATTTTCAAGACAAATATCATCAAATGAACGTACGAGAATAGAATGCCCTATCTACATGGGCGGAGCCAGTAAGAGTCAAGGGGGGGCGGCTGACCCCGCTGCCTCCCAAATTTTTTTAGAGATTTGTATAATTTTCACCTAATTTTTACTCATTTGACCCCCTTTAAAATTCATTTTTACCCCAACCCATATATAAGGGTTTTGTACTTAGGAAAAAGAAGAGTCAAAATAGAATATCCACCCACAAAAATTCCCAAAACGTCGTTCTCGCTCTCAAGGTCAATTGTGAATCGAAGCTGTATTTTGTTACTAATATATATTTACTTTTTGATTAATTTGTTAATTTGATTGTCCTTTCAAATAGCAACTAGAAAAAGTGAATCATACATAGTTTAAATTTTCGACCCCACTAAACGAATATCCTGGCTCCGCCCCTGCCTATCTACGACCCATTTGTGTTGATCTCACACCAATAGGTGATGCTGAGAGATCCATGTAAATGGATAGTTTTGAATGGGTGGAGTTGGGGCATATTGCTCCTCACCGAGTCCCGATTTGTATACAATGTACGTACCCTACGTTCTAAAATATTGGCCAGTTATTTCTTTGTTGGATGTTTTATAACCTTCGTTCACATTCAAATTCAGTCACAAAAGTACCCCAAAAAATGCATTAGAGATTTAAAAGTAGTACATCATCGTATTTTTAAAAAGGAAGGTAATTTGAAAATTCATATCTTTCTAAAAGTAATGATCATTCTATTTCTGTAAAATTAATTTTTGATTTTCAAAAGAGAGAACATCAATTTGAGGCAGCGGAAATGTTACTAATTAAGAGGAGTCAAGACAGATCGTGTAGGCCCATGCAAGGTCAATTTTTGGGGTCCTAAGCTAGCTTGAATGTGAGGTCCCTACATATGTAAAATAGAAAATGCTAACCGCGAAATTAAAAGTTGTTAGCCTCCCTTTGTGTGCAAAAAGTATTATAATGTGTTTTCAAGAGTAATATGTATTGAGATAGGATCTTTTGGTTTCATATTCAACAAAACAAGTGATATCCATATTTCATACATAAATTTAAAAAGATAACAATACAAGAATTTAATATGTGTGTATTTTATATTTTAGCACATGCAATTCGATTTTCAAAGAAATAGTTATGTTTATATGTTTGGACTCTCCATCAATAAAAGTAGTTCTATTTATGAGTGGTAGGCATTTCAAACATGAATCTTCTAGTGCTAGATCAATAAATATAATTTACTTCTCTTAATAATAATAATTTTTAATAGGACTATATATTTATATAACTCATACAAAGTTATACTACTTAACTGAGATCTATTTTTAGATTCAAATTTAAGGGTCTAAAGTCACCAAACCTCCGGCTTTAGGTCAAGCTGACCATGCCCAATGCAAATTCGTGATGTTAAAAGTCGTCGTAATATTACCAAACATCACGAATAATCTATTCGTGTGGTCCACGTCTTGGTTTGACCATGTTAAAATAACAAATCTTGAAATCACATAAAACGTGCTTAGTTAGTAGGGGGGGTCAATATGCAAGGTTGACGACTTCAAGTCCTTGGTCGAAGACTTGAGAAAACGAGAGGAAGAAGGAAAAAGTCATGCAGGGGGGTATTTCAGCAAAATTATGTTACCGTGGGAATTTTGACCCGAGAATCTCCTTTTGACCGTATTTTCTCCACGTAAAACCATCCTCTGGTGGAATCTCCGTGTCCCCCATCTGAGGTGCCGGTATCATGACCGTTCGTTTGTCCACGTCATTCCTCCTGCATTAATTTCCAACGACAACGATGAAATTAATTAGCGGTCAGGACACAATATCATTGGCGGAGCCACGAGGTGGGACGGGTGGGGTACGTGCCACCCCACCTCAGTTTCAAGCTCGTACAGGGATAAGAAGATCTCCATCGTCAAGTAGTAATCGAAGAGAAACCATCAGTGTAAAAGCTAGTGTAAAATTCGCATGCAGGGATGGAGGTCAAACGTCGACACATTCTGTACCTTAATTCCCAGCAGTACTGAAGAATATAAATTAATTCAAACACGAATATTACACAAGCTTTTACCTGAAGATAAGCTGACACCCTTGATCATCAAAAGAGGAGAGTAAATGAGCAATAGCAGAGCTGGAATTTTTGATAAGTGGAGTCAGAAATTTGAACTATCTGTAAGTCACTTTTGTAATTGCTAATTGAAAGAAACTATTAAAATTAACAAGTTAATCAAAAAGTAGATATATATTAATAACAAAATGTAGTTTCGATTTATAATTGACCTCGACAACTTTTCATATTTTGGAAATGATGGATGATAGCCTCGTTTGTAATGATTTCAAAACCAAACTATCATGCATCCATTGGTCACGCATACGATTATAATGCAGAGCGGTCAGCAGAGATTAGGAGAATTGGAGAAGAGTCTGAAGAGTGATCATTGAACGAAACCCTTTTGTTAGAGCTATGTTTGTGAATTTTGTGGGTGGAGATTTTATTATGACTCCCTTTTTTCTAAGTAAAAAATCCATATATGGACTAGGGCAAAAATAAATTTTACAGTGGAATCAAATTAGTAAAAATGAGATAAAAATTATACCTATCTTTATGAAAATTTGGTAGCCAATGACGTGAACCGCTCTCCCTTGTTTCCATGTGCCTCCGCCCTTGTAAATGAGGCATGTCTTGGTAGGATTCTGTACAGCATCATCAAAGCTTAACCTCTTCAGTTTTAATTCCAATTATCAAATGAATGTTGCATATGTATGCAAACATGTCGATACAAGATACTCCTATATGCATCAATTAATAACCCATTGATTCCTCCTAAAGTAGGGCTACATTAAATTAAGCACAACTCTTAAATATATGGTGCAGCGGGTATTTCTCCGATTGCCGAGTCAGGATACTAATTGCTTGACCCTTATGTGACTTTGAATTGATCATCATCTATTATTTTTACAACATTCTGCAGTGAATGAATGAACTATGAAGCAAAACCAAAACTCAAAAAAAGAAGAAGAAGAAAATATCAAAATACTCGCCAGTGGTACCGATGCTTTCTTCTTCGGTAAAGAAAAGTGTGCTGGACTCAACACCCTCTGCTTAGGCACAAATAAAATAGAGAAAAAATCACAAATGAGTAAATTAGGGCATAGTCCGCTTTGACCCCTGTGGTTATCGCCATGTGTGGATACCCCCCATGGTTCAAAACTGACCACATAACCTACTTGTAGTTTTGAAAATGTGCGGATAGATCCTTTGCCATTATGTTTTCTATCCATATTAACGGGCACAACATTAAAAGACCGATATACCCTCATCATGTCCCTCGATTATTCTTTTTTAAATCTAACCACACCATCCCCTATACCAAAAATTGAATCCAAATCGTTGATATTGTGAATTTTGACGATTACTATATTTATGTCAAAATTCAAGTCAATCAAAAAATGAAAAGCTTATGGTTGAATCGATTTTGTTATGAAATTAAAATTTCAAATTTGAATTTACTAAAAATTAGATCACAGGGTTATTAATTCCTGATCGAGATGATTTTTTACATTATGAATGACTCAGATTACATTCTAAAAGCGTGTGAGATACACCTCCGTTAATATGAATGGAAAACATGACAGCAGTGAGTCTATCCGCACATTTTCAAAACCACAAGTAGGTTATGTGGTAAGTTTTGAACCATGAGGAGGTATCCGCACATAGTGATAACCACAGGGGGTGAAAGTAGACTTTGCCCTACCTATTATGTGTGAACGTGTAATATGCGTATTCAGAATTCAAAGAGAGATCAGAACACAAGATTTATGAGAATGTGTGGTAAAACCAATGCTTTTAGGAGATGTAAAGATCCACTATATCTCTTTAGTGGGTGAAAAGATAAGATTACCTGGTTTATCAAAGTCAAAGTCCATCGGCAAGTATATATCTCTTACCAATTGATCCATGAAATCGTCATCTGTTCTAAGTTCATCAAAAGCTGGCTGAGTCATACGGCTCCATTCGGAATCAAAGTCCATCGGTGAGTATATATCTCTTACCAATTGATCCATGAAATCTTCATCTGTTCTAAGTTCCTCAAAAGTTGGTTGAGTCATTCTGCTCCATTTGGAATCATGCCACTTTAATGAGTCCCACCATTCCTTCTCTCCTACGATCTTGCAGTATTTTGGAGATGTTTCCGCAGTATCCAAACTTTCGAGCATCGGACAATTATAAACGAAAAGACTGTCCACTTCTTCAGCAAGGCATAGAGGGCTTGAAATGGTAACTAATTGAGGTAGGTCAAGGAGTGCTATCTTTCTCAAGCA
>WJXA01000201.1:0-57371 GCA_014282245.1 Rhododendron simsii | reverse complement strand
AAATGCCTTCTGAGGAAGTGCCTCCAAATTTTCAAAAGGGACAAGCCAGTGGCAAAGACCACAGCAGAGAGGAAATGTTTAGAGAAATGATGATAACTTTTCGAGAGATGGCTCAAACCCAAAGAGCCATGATCAAAAGCATAAGAAATAGGTTGCCCAACTTAGAGGCAACAAGAAATAGTCCAGGGAATATTGGGCTAGATGATCATGCTAACTCAAGCACTCACCAAAGTCCCTTCGAAGGAAGGTTTGGAGAGGATGTTGGTAAAAGTAGGATGAGGTCTAGAACAGGTAAGGAAAAGGTGTATCCAGAGGAAATACCACAATCTTGGTATGAGCCTGTTAAACCTACAAAACCTGTTTTGGAAATTCCAAGGCAATCTCATGGTGTTACCATTGGGGTTCAAAGAAACACTAGAGAAAGGCAGAGTGTTAACCCTCTCTTCGAACCCACACTTGGGGAAGGGGAGGATGACACTGAGCCAGAATTGGCTTATAAGCCCGAGAGAAGGGGTGAAAATCCACAACACCTTCGGCAAAATGGCCCAACTACCAAAAATCCCCTCACAACAGCTTATGGAAATCATAAATCTGTTCGAACCAATGATGCATTTGACAAAATGCAGCAGCCACCGTATGGGAGATTCCTCAGAGAAAACCAATGGGATTTTAACACGACAAGGGAAGTACGTAGGGATGATTTTGTAGAACCAGGGCCACTAATAGGAAATCAAGAGCAAAACTTCCTCATGGGCAACCCAATACTAAGAGATCAAGTTATGGGTCTCATACAAGAGGTTTGTGGACCTCGAACTCGGGGGGTACAACCTCAAATTTATAGAAAACCATATCCAGAATGGGTAGACACAACATTCCAAATCCCTAGAGAGTTTAAAATCCCAGATTTCACTTTGTTCTATGGGGATGGGAGACAGTCCTCTATAGAACATATTGCTAGGTTCTCTGCCCAATGTAAGAATTTAGCACAAAATGGGTTCATGAAGTTGAAACTATTTCCAAATTCCTTGTCTGGACCAGCTTTTTCCTGGTACACTAACTTACCACCAGAATCAATAACTGATTGGTTTCAAATGGAAGAGGCATTCCATGCACAGTTCTTTAATGCTGAGCCTGAAGTCTCTATGGCAGACTTGGCTAGGCTAAAGCAGAAACCAGATGAGAAGGTAGCAGATTTCATATCTAGGTTCAAAAGAGCAAAAACCAAGTGCAAACTCCATTTGCCAGAGGCAGAATTTGTGAGATTAGCACAGGATGGGTTAGAAAGAGAACTTCGAAAGAGGTTTGATTCAACCGAGTTCAGGGACTTTGCAGATCTAACTTATAAAGTGACTAGATATGAATCACTATTAGAGGAGGACATGGATAGACACAATTCCTCCTACCCAACATATTATAGGGACCCCAATTATGAGATAGATGCTGCAGAAATTATAGAGCACGATCCCTGCGTTTGTGAACCTTAATTCAAAAGAATGTTTCTCTTAGGCAGAAATTCAAACAAAAGGAAATTACTAAAGTATATTCTTTTGATATATCTAAAGCTGATGAGATCTTTGATTTCTTGTTAAGAAAGAAAATTATTAAGCTGCCTTCGAATGTGAAACCACCCACAGTGGAAGAAAAGAATGGAAAGACCTATTGCAAATAGCATGACTCTTGGTCTCATTCAACTAAGTCTTGTAATGTTTTTCGTGACAGGATTCATGAACAAATCAAGAAGGGAAGAATCAAATTTCCTGAGAAGGCTATGGGAATTGATACAATGCATTTTCCAAAGGTGGAAGAAGTCAACACCAATGTGCCCTCCTCACTGGCTCGAACTGCCAAGAAATATTGGCAGGACAAGGAGGCACCAGTGAACATGAATACTGTTCAATATGGAAGGGGCAAGCCATACGCTGGCCACCCTCGAGGCATGGGAATGAGACCAGCTCCCTATAGGCGAGCCAACGATGGTTTTCCTTCACAGAAGTTCCATGGTAATAATCATCTGCCCATGTTAGAAGCCTCATTCTTGGAGTGCCTGTGTGTAGGATGCAGGGCCAACTATCTGGTTTTTAAGGACTTGGATAGAAAAGGCGTGAGTTTCTTCCCTAAGGAGATGGGAATAAGAAGAATGGCCCCAGTTCAAGCAACCACGACGCATGAACACCTTATTTTCATCTGCCCATGTTAGAAGCCTCATGAACACCTTATTTTCACGGAAAAAATCAGTCCGAGTTGTTTTGGGATTTTCCCGTGCACTCCTACACAATTGTGCTCGAGACCCCTGCTCTTTTGTTCCTTGACATCACGGATAAGGTTGCAGAAGGTTATTCATTACAAAGCTTATGTCATCTGGCTGAAGCTCGAATTACTATTTTTGAAACCACCGACCAATTTGATTTAGAGTTTGATTATTCTGAAGCTGTAAGTGATTTTCTCAAGGGGTTATCCAACGTACAACGTCTATACTTATCTAGTGAATTCATGGAGGTATACGAGCTTATTCTTATCTATTTTCATTTCTAACAACTTACAAAATCTCGACTAGTCTACTCGCTTGTATGTATCGTTTGCTAGTTAAATTTTCCAGGTCATTTAGTAGTTGACCAAGAAAAGTATTCCTGTTTGAAGGTTATGCAAATAGCAAATCGCCGATTGCCAAAGTTCCATTGCATGACTCACTTGGAGCTTGGTCCAACCGGGGGTGATACTGTGGTATGGGCATTGTTGCCAGAGTTGCTGGAAAACTCGCCACATCTCGGGTCCCTTGTGTTTGGGGAGGTGAGTGGAGTGCGGTATGCTTTCCTTTTTATAGTTATTATGTGAGTAGCAATGCAATTGGGACATTTCTAATTTATTCTGTAATTAGGTAGATTCCAGTGGCCCTATAGGTCCAGAGCCTGTACAGTGTTGGAATCCACCTCAAAGCGTGCCTTCTTGTTTGCTCTTTCACCTCAAGGAGATAGAGTTTAAGTTCTTTGGAGGGGAGGACTATGAGCAGGAACTGTTGGATTATTTTCTGAACAACGCAAAAGTTTTGGAGAAGGTGAACGTGTGTCATCGCAATAACTGGAGCAAAGCATTCTACACCATGATAAGAGCTGAAGGTTTTAAGAAAATCCGGATAAAGTGAAAGGCTCAAGGACCACTCAGATTGCAATCCCGTAATATTTGGTTTGTTTTCGGTATTTCCAATTGTCCTTGTCAAATTAGCTTGTGTGAATTGTTTTTGCTACCGTGATGTTGGGTGCGGAATTGTGACAGCTTCATAAAAGTACTGCGTTAGTCGTCCTCATCCTTTGATTTTTCGTCCTTTAATTTCGTATTCCGTGGCTATGAACTTTTTTACTGCTTACCCCTCCAATGAAGTAGGTAAATGGTAACTGTTCTGCACAACGAGAAGAACACATCCCTTGTATGTTTTCTTTGAGCCATATTGTATGGTGATAAAATTAATGTGGAATGAAACTTAGTCATTTGTTGTGCTTGTGCACAAGAAGAAACAATCGATCAACCGCGAGCAATCGCAAGAACATGAGATATGCATGGTTTGGCAGTGCGTACCTACTCCACAGGGAAAGGGAATAAAAGATGGTGCAGTAAGCAAACAATAAGAGCTGCTTACTGCCCACTGGCAATGAATCGTATTTTTTGTTTTTTGTGTTTTGTTGCAGTTACGCTATTGCCACACACAATCACACAAACTCACTCATATCAAATATGGGGTTCACACATTGCAAGCACACATTTGGATCCATGTTTGATGTAAGTGAGTTTGTGTGCAAGTGTGTGATTGTATATTAATTAGTTTGTTTTTTTGGTAACGGAGAAACAACCATATACCCAAGCCACTAAATGGATCCAACTTTGCAATCCAAGCTTTAAAGTGCATACACACTATGTGTGTGAACCCCATGTTTGATGTGAGTGAATTTGTGTGGTTGTAGTGTAGGTGTGTGGTTGTATATTATTAGTATTATTTTTTTGTTTCGTTACGGAGGCCACTAAATGGACTCAACTGTGCAATCTAAACCTCCGGAGGAGCTAGCGACGCTACACCAGTCACGTCCTCCTCACTTACTGCAAGGTACTCTTCATATGAAAAATCGAACCCCAAATTTTCTCTTTACTTTACACTTTTCAGATCAACTTTTATCTCCACTTTCCAAAATTATCCTCCACTTTACCAATTAACTTTTTAAAATGGACACTTATTTTGGGACATCCTAAAATGGAATAGTGGTCATTTAAATAGGGCAGAGGGAGTATATATTACATATCTATGTATCCTTATATAGGGCCCTAGTTTTGAGCAAAACTTCAAGGGCTTAAGTTCGTCGCTTTGTTCGTCTTAGCTCAGGACCGGCCCTGACACCAGTACATCAATAAAAGATGGAAACTCCATACTTTTACGCGGGTCTTGAACAACCCATGAATCATTGGCTGGCTGGCTGCACCTTTCCTTGAGATTTACTATATGTTAGCAAAGAGAGATTTTTTTATGCTGCATGCTATATCTTGTACTACGTCTTTTGAAACCACTTGATTAGGTGTGCAGCATGCAATTTCTTTCGGGTAAAGCAGAAAAAATTCTAATCCAGGAAATCATCCTCCACAGTGATTACCGTCCCTCCATACATACTGAATAAACGACGACTTCCAAACAGAAAGAGTAACTAAATTAGGAAAACGTGAATACTCACGAACATGGTTTTAAATTGCAGTGTCAGTTGGCATAACTGCCACGATTGCAACTGACAGATATTGAGAGTATAGGAGAATGTGTAACGGGAATCGGACATCGAGAACGGTAAATTTATTTCAAGCACTAAACCCCCATTGATTCACATGTTGTAACCTTATTCACAACACAATTGAATGTTCCTAGAGGTTGTTGACCAATATTTGACTTTTACAAGCATTTTGGTAAGAAACATTAACTTAAACGTCGCTTTTAGGAGGTGGGGGAATTTGTTGCCCTTGCTGCAGTGAGGGGCCAGGTTTCCGCGGCCTATTTGCATTGAGGAAGTTACCTATTTGTTTCTCGTAGGCGGGAAGCTTCTCCTTGAAATTAGGTAAAATGTTGCTTTTGGGAACTTGTAAGAACTGCAGAACACGCTCCAACATAGTCTTAAATATCTCAAGCTTCTCGAATTGCTCGTGTTTTGGTTGCTGAGAAAGGGAATCATGCAGGACAAAAGGTAAAAATTTGAGCTGTAATGAGAGAACATCGCAGCAAAACAGCAATTTTCACTGACCTTACAAAAGATAAATTATATACATAAGTACTAATTCTTTTTTAGGTTGGAAGTTGTATATTTTACTTTCCGTTTTCTGTGATGGGAGAGTTGTAATTACTAGGTACTCAGGGACCCTTTTGTTCCTTGCACAGCTTATGGCATCCAGCTCTGCAATAAGCTGTGTGGACTCTGCCAAAGCAGCAAGGGACATTTTGTTACACTAGTTCGATGCCGGAGCGCTAGGCGCGCCGGATTAGTTCTTGCTGTTGATTATAGTGATTGAAAAATAATAATGATAGTAGATAGCTAAATTGACTCGAATCAATTTTATTTGAAACGTATCAGTTTCATTTTTTTCTTAGAGATCAAATGTTCGCCAAATAGCTCTACAAAGTAGATTAACCAGTTTATACAGGTGCAATATTTTGAAAACATTTTCAAATAAATGGTTTAATCTTACCTGGAGTAGGTGCTAATCAAAGTGTGTTCTAATATGTAATTCAAATCTTCATATAAACATAAATAATATCTCCATCCCTAATAAATAATTATACCCAATTGCAAAGGGAAAATTAGTTAACATGAAATTTCTTGTGGGTACCCTTAAAAGCACGTTTTGAACACATTTAGCGTGATACCGATGCGCATAGCACGTCGGGCAGTCATATTTGTTTTGTGTAGTAGTTATGATCCTTATTTTTTGGGATCAAGGTAATAGCCCAGAAAAATCTGTATGTGTGTGGTGCTTGACAGTGTGAGTTTAGTAGTGTAGATATTTTTGTGTCATCACTCAATGTATAGATCTTGAGGCTAAGAAATATATGCGGAATTATGGTTCAACAGAAGGCATAGAAAGTCATTTAGAAAACATTGTGCTTGCAATGTTGAGTAGCGTTGACGATCCCAAGCATATTGGATGTTTTAATGGCAGGTTCAGTACTATAAGAAGATTTGTTCGATGCTATTAGAACTAAAGATAAGAACATGCAAGTTGTTAGTGGCCATGTTGAAAATGAACACGATGACTTTGGCAACGTTCAGAGAGTGAGCGTTTAGGAAATCAAGCCAATCTGGTGCTTTGAATCTTTTTTTTATGCAATTAACAGGTTATGTCCTTGAGCCAGAAGTGAGAAGCAGGTTTTTTGAATCTTCATTTTATTCTTTCAGCAATATTTTTCAATAGTGGAGTATATTGAATAGCATGAAATCTCAGAATGCACCGTAATTTTACCAATGTATGGTGCGCTCATTGCTGTAGTTGGAACTAACAAAAATGCTAAGGACACATACATTTGTACACATATCTTGCACATACATTTTTATGGGGCCCATCTTGAGTCCCACCAATATGATCCGAACCGCTCATTATTCTTAAAATAATGTTTTAAGATAGATTCAGTAATCATAACATGAGTAAATGGCTATTCCTGCGCATCACTGGAAATGTGATCATTGCTGAGCTGTTTTGATCTTGGCTATTTACTTGATATTGCAGATTCTATAGTTGACTATAATCCCAAACTCAATATTATTACTGTAACAGCAGAATTGCACATTATGTGTCACACAAAAACGAAGAATGTGTTGGGGTTCAGTGCGAGGAGGTTGGCTTGCTAGTGAATTGTCTCATGTATATATTTCTCAGGGACTCTGCCGCTTGACTGGAACTTGCAACCTCTCGAAACAAGCATTCCCAGTCAAATTTAATTTGTTTTGAGACATAACACATGTCTAACCCCAGTTAATGTCACCTCGTGTCCATCAATCATGCAAACCCTCATTGTCCCAACACCCACAATTTTATTGTTTGTGTGATTAGCCATCCTCATAGTATTTCTGCCACAAGATGTGAAAAGAATACCCTGAAATCTAGTTTTTAGTACTTGAAGTGACTGTAAGCGTGTCACCTTCAACATAAGAATCCTCCTCAGCTGTTGAATTTGCTAAACTTTCCTTAGCTTTGTCTTTCTTATGTTCTCGACAGTCTTTGATTACATATCTTTCTTTGTCACATCAGTAGCACCTTCTCTTATCGCTCCTTGATTGTGAACGTCTTCTTAACGTGGAACCATATCCTCTCTCAACTCCCTACCTCTGAAATTGCCACCATCAAATGCAACCAAAGCCAAACCAATGGAGTCTTTTTCACTATCCTTCTTCCACAGTCACTCATGCAAAATAAGGATAGCCACTACAACATCATTAAGTATCCTGGCCGTATATGAGGGTAGTTCTTAGATGCTCATACAAAGGTAAGGGGACCAATAAGATGATAGCCTTACTTTCCACCACAATGAGGCAAAAAGATCAACAATATTTGAGAAAAATTGTAGGAGTACTCATCTATGTTTACAATGAAATGCAAAATACACGCGAATCTATGAGGTTTAATAACATAAATTCAGCACTTAAAACTGAATCAATTAACTAATGAGTGATTCAGTAGATTTGAATCATTTGATAATTACATTTTACATTACTTAATAAATCAAGTGTCACTTAAAATTTAGACTAAATGAATTCTTATGTACTCACTTTCAACCATTATACCACCGCAACAACTCCTCTCACCACCACCACAACTCCTACAACCACTCCACCACTACTACACCACCACTCCTACAACCATTTCAACCATCACAACCACTACTCCACTATCACTACCACTACCACTACCACTACCACTTCACCATCAGTCCACCACCACCATTTCACCATCAATCCACCACAACCACTTCACCAGCACCACTACTCTGCTGCCACTTAACCACCACCACCATCAATCCACCACAGCTACTTCAGCCCACCACAACAATGTCCACCATTGCATAACCATTACTCCCCCGCCATCACTCACTACCACCATTACACCCTCATCACTTAACCGCCACCACCACCACCACTTCAATACCACCACCGCCACCACCACTACTTCAACACTGCCACCATTAATCCACCACCACCACCACTACTCTACTACCACCTCCACCACTTCACCACCATCGCTACTCCATTACCACTTTACCAACGTGTAACGACCCTTAATTTTTTATAATTAATAATATTATTAAAAAGTATTATTTGTGTTAATAAAATTATCTTAATAATAATTACCTAGTAGATATATACAAATAGATTAAATTAGTCCTTATTATCCTCCTTTTTAATTCTTTTAAATTGCATGCATATAATTCCTGATAACTCTCACTCTCCTACTCGATTTCTACTTCCTTTCTCTGCTTATCTAGCCCAAAAATTCGTCCATGCCGAAACCCAATAGGATACAACTTCTTTAAACCCAATTCTAACCGAAACTCTCAAAATTTTCCTATATATGTTCCATTAATCCGACCCTAGGGTTATGAGAATATTTCCCACGCCCCACCAGTCCAGAATAGAGAGAAAAATCGGATAGATTGAAGCTCCAATCCATGGAGTTTTAGTGAGAGAAAAGAAGAGAGAGAAAAGTGGGTTTCGTAGCTACGACCCATCGAAACCAAATTCAATCATCCCGACCACTTTCTACAATCCAAAGAATCCCCAAGCAAGTCTCAATTCAATCCCAAGGTCCCCCCTCGGCCAAAACCGAATTCATCTTCCCCAAATTCAAAGTTTCGATCGAAAATCAATTCGATCCGATTTGAGGTAGTATAATCTCTCCTAACCCTTCCTCTAAGTATATTTAACGTTTTTATGCATAACCCAATAGCCCGAATGGACCCATGCATCGAAACCATCGCGAAAAACCAAAAAAACGATTTCTGACTTCAACCTTGCGGCCGCAAGGTGCGGGCCGCAAGAACCAGACGCAACCTTGCGTCTGGACTGTCCACCGCAAGGTTGACTCGGTCAAACCTTGCGGCAGGTTCTGTTTTGTTTCGAATGCGTTTCGCGACGTTCTAAACTTGGTTTTCGACCCCCGAACTATTTTTCTTAGGCTTTTCACGCCTCAAAGATCATAACTTGTTATGGTCATATTTTTTTTAATTAATTATATATTTATTGAATTATTTGTTAGTTATCGTTCAACGGTTACGAACGAAAATTGATTATGACCTTTCAACCAACGTTTTAACACTCCAACTAAATTTTTTTTAGACTCCTTACATCTCAAATACAGTAACTTGTCTAATTAAATATTTTTTTATTTAATTCATTATTTATTATTATTTTTAAAGTAATTCCAATCAAAATTACTTTGCGACCTTATAGACATTATTATTAATACTCGTATAATTTTTTTTAGACTCCTTACTGTCCAAAGATGAAATCATGTCAGTCTCAACATTTTTTTTTATAATTAAGTATTT
The DNA here is from genome assembly GCA_014282245.1 of Rhododendron simsii. Lineage (NCBI taxonomy): Eukaryota > Viridiplantae > Streptophyta > Magnoliopsida > Ericales > Ericaceae > Rhododendron > Rhododendron simsii. The sequence goes on along the minus strand of WJXA01000201.1, from coordinate 47,815 downwards.
ATTTCCTATTTACTTCACGTTCGGTCTTTTTAATAAACGTTTTCATGTAATTTAATTATTCGACCCTCCGAACCCAACTTTTGACATTCAACTGATCGTATAGGACCTTTAGGACTCTTATTAGGGTTATGAATAATTATTCTAATATTTTATCTAATTAAGGTATTTAATTAGCTTTTTATTAATCTAATTATTTAAAAATAATTCGTAAGAGCCTAGAAAATATTTTATTAAAATTTTTATAAAATTTTTACTTCATTATTGACATTGTGGCCATACGAGAATAAGGGCAACGGCCCATTCATAAAAGGTTGTGTGATTACACTGCTGGTTAATTGTTTTAATTATTATTTGATTTAATTTTATATTGCACCAATTCTTGATTTATATATTAGATTGGACCCTAGAGACATGGGATGGTATGCGAATAGAGTTCATATTAGACGTTGCTAGGTAATGGATGAAATGGAAAGTTTTTATTTTTAGAATGCCTGCAGGCGAGATTTTGAATGTGATGAGTTGGATGTGATGGTTTGAAACTGGCAAAGTAAGCCCAGTGGTGATTGATGAATTGATACTGGCAAAGTAAGCCCAGTGGTATTGATGAATTGAAACTGGGAAAGTAAGCCCAGTGATGACTGTGTGGTGGTACATAAGATAGGCGAACCCTAGTTATGATTCGGGCATGATAAGCTTCCTTTTGTTGTAATGAGAGGGATACACGATAGGTACATAACTGAGGTGCAATCCGCGACAACAAAAGAAAGTGAGCTCATGGGACAGGGCAGAGCTAGCGGTTGGGGAGGAAAGACTCTGCGGAGGAGATCTTAGATTTCACGTCAAGATAAATGGATAGTAATAAACTGGTTTCTATGGAACAAATTCTGTTTTACTTTATTGCATTATTATTGTTCATGTTTGCTTGCTAACTGTAAAGTAAGAGGGGTAGTTGGGTTGGATTATACTTCGGGGTGAACTCGTTCACTCAGGTACGGATTGCCTGGCTTCCGTGCCAGATTTTGCAGAAAATCAGGAAGAGACACAGAACCCTGAAGGTGATCAATTTTATGCGGAAGAGAACCAAGAGACGGGAGCCGAGCCAGAATACGCCTGGGATCCATATCAATCCTAGAAGACGGCTCTGTTATTTTATTTAGTTTTATCGCAAAAGACTATTTTTCAGTATTTCAATAAGGACTTGTAATAGACGAATCGTTAGGGAGAATTATCCGTTTTGGATTTTGATTTTAAATTAATAAATTTTTAGAAATCAATATTTAATACCTCCGATTTTATTTCCGAAAATCGGGGTGTTACACAACGTCACAATGAATACACTACTACCACCACCACCGCTATACCACCATTATTACTCCTATTAACTCTTCACCACCTCCTCCATTCCACCACCACTATCACTACTCCACCACTACAGTCCACCACCACTGCCATGTCGGTGCCATCACCACAACACTACCATTGCAAAACCATCACTCCACTGCCGCCACCACTACCACCACCACTCTAGCCCACCACAACAACACCCACTATTGCACAACCATCACTTTCTGCCATCACTTACTGCCACCATTACACCATCATCACTTAACCGCCACAAACACTTCAAACACCACCACCACCACTTCACCACTATAATCATCACCATCAATCCACCACCACCACCACCACCACCACTCTACTACCACCTCTACCACTCCACCACCACCACCACTACTACTCCACTACCATTTAAGCACCATCACCATCACCATCAATTTACCACTACACCACTGCCATCATTCTCACTCCCACTTCACCACCGTCGTCACCAGCACCCCTATCACTCCAGCCCACCTCTACTACCATGCCGTTGCCGCCGCTACAACACCACCATTCCACCACCATTTGCACCACGCCACCACCTCTACTCCATTACTACACCACCATAATCACTATAACTATTACACCACCATCACGTAACAGCCACCACCATTTCAACACCACTACCACCGCTTCACCACCATCAATCCACCACCACCATTACTACTCTAATACCACCTTCACCCCTTTACCTATGCTACCATTCCACTACCACTTTACCACTATCACCATTAATATACCACCACCACCATCATTACTCCCACTCCCACTTCACCACTTCTACCACTACCACCACTCCACAGTCACCACCACCACCATTACTCGACCACCACCCCACCACCCCACCACTATCATGCTGCTGCCACCACCACAACGCTTCCATTGCACAACCATCATTCCACCGCCACCACCATCACCATCACCATCACCACCACCACCACCACCACCACCACAACCAACAACAACAATGCCCACCATTGCAAAACCATCACCACCATCACTTAACCACCAGTACCACTTTACCACTATTGTCATTGCCATTAATTCACCACCACCACCACCACCACCACCACCACTATTCCACTACCACTACCACTTTAGCACCATCACCATACCACCACCATCACTTTCACTACCACCACCACCACCCTTTCCACCATTTCACCGCCATCACCCCCACCCCCACCATTCAAGCCCACCACCATTACCATGCCGCCACCACCGCCACCATAACACAACCATTCCACCATCACTCCACCACCACCACCACCACCACCATTTCAACCCACCACAACAACACTCACCATTGCATACCCATCACTCCCTCACCATCACTCACTTCCACCATTACACTACGATCTCTCAACCGCTACCACCACTTCAACACCATCAATGCCACCACTTCACCACCATCATCATCACCATTAATCCACCACCACCACCACTGCTCCACTACCATTACCGCTTTACCACCATCACCATTAATCGAGAACTACTTGCTCTTGCTAAATTGCCTTTGAAGATTCCCTTTAGAGGTTTTGAATGAGAAGATGAATGAAGTGCTCTTTTGAATTTAATTTATTATTTAAAGGATTCGTAATTCGTTAGTTGGGTGTTTTCAAAGAAAAATATCATAGTTTCGAAGAAACATCTGGGTGATAGACCTAGAGAATTCAAGCCATAATTTTGCTAAGGCTAGATATTGGTATTATTGTCACTTTGATTTGTAAATGTTAGAATTATAACTACTATAAGATGCTAGCATGCATTTACATAAAGTACTATTAGCATGTCTGACTTATTTGGAAATCATGAAATTCAATAAAGATAGAATTTGAATATGATACAACTTCTAACTATTTCATCGCTTGTGTTTAGTTAGGGTTGTTTATATCAACTCTTTCTTTCAATCCACAAGAAGATAAAATTATTATTCATTCTATCTCACACAATAATCTTAACCATACTATCCTTAAAGGATATTCATATAACTTTTTGGGTCACCGTTCATCTAATGACATGGAGTTAAACATTTTTTGATATATGAGTGATGGTACCGACCAAGAAGGTAAAAAAATAAAGTGATGAGGCATTGAAATTATGTGTGTTTACATTGTTTTCTGGTCATGCATAGCACGAGTTTTTTGCTAGTATGAGCCTGGTTGGAACTCATTTCTCATTTTCATTTCCACCTTTCAACTTTTGGCTGTTTCGGTGGTGGAGCCAAAACACATACTACAAAATGTATTTTTCAATTTGACTTATAGAAGGAGAGAAAAAATGCAAAAGTTGCTTTAGAAGTTCTTTTCACATTCTATTTGTTAAATCCTCACACCGCTTATGTTGCAAAATATATTATGCATTTATCTCCCAAACATTCCATAGATCCAAAAGCCAAAAATTCAACAAATAAAATGCAAAAAACTAAAAAGTGGGGCTCCCAATAACCCCTACGTATGTATTTATTTATATATGAATCATGAATGCATGTACGTGTGCATCGAGTTTTGTTACTTTAGTATTTTCCTTTATTTTTTTATCAAACCAAAAGCCATTTTAGTAGACACTTTGTGAGACTACTCGTTCAAGTTTTGCTCAAACTTGAAATTTTGTGTTTGTGCTAAATTTAGCTTGGCTCATGAAATGTGCAAGTCAATTTCAAGATTCAAAGCATGAGATAAGCTTGTGAAATTTCGAACTTTCATTAAGACTACACCCCTTCAAAACCTTTGAATAAACAATAGCTTTTATTTGGGGTCCTACAAAAAATTGTTGGAAATGGAAAGTGCAACTCACCGTACCCCAGGAGGACCACCACCATTGCTTCTCACACACCAAACCATCTTCGATTAACACGCTAATGGCTTCGATCTGTTGTAGATTAACTTTAATCTTAGTAATGGAGAAGGTCCAGAAGGATTTTGGAGCCTTATGATCGTCATTTTCTCTGGTGGTCGAGAGCACAGACTGAAAAGGTTTGGGGAAAGTTTAGGTTTTTTTTTGAAGTGTTCAGTTTAGAGAATGTAGGGCGTGAGAGTCAGGTGTGTAGTTTTCCCTCCAAAAAACTCATCTAACAGTCCCTTTTTGCCGTTATTGTCCAACTCATCCTTTTCCGGTTTCAAATCACAAAAGTAGACAATGGAGGTAAATTGACTTATGGAAGGATAGTTTTTTTGCGAGTAAAATTGAAATTTGTTTAAATTAGACAGCCTATTAGACATTGAGTGTAAAGTTTTTGGGGTATTTTAAAATTTTTTCTTTTAGTATTTACTGAATGACCTATTTGTTCGCGAGCCCATCGAGCCAAACATTCATATGCTCAAGTTTGGTTTAAATTCATAAACAATCAAAAAAACGTGATTGAGCATGAATTATATTTCTTACAAAACGAGTTTGAACAAGTCAAAAGTCGAGCAAAGCTCGAGCTGTTTGGTTCGTTTAGTAGCCTCATCCACAAGTTACTCCACCTCTAACCCCAGTCCAGCCTATCACCTAATGTCTAAGAGCATCCGCATCATACTCTTTAAATTTTAGACCAAATTACACCATAAAAGACTACTTTATTACTTTAGCTATTACATCGGTCTCTTTATTCTAACTTATCATCAATTGATATATATATATATTATTTTTTTCTTCCACTAATATAATATTGAAATGTCATTTTTTTGTATTTCACTCCAGTTATTTCTCTCATTTCTCTATCTATCTCAAGTCATTATCCATCTTTAGAGGAAAATGAACCTCCTTGCATATTTTTTAAATTCTTTTGTACTCTAAAGATTCGAAATAGTTCAATTTCTTTTGTACCCAAGACCACCGAAAAGGGCCAGTAAGGCGCCAACCAAAAAAGGTAAAAAATTTAGGAACACCTAACTGAAAACACCCAAATAACTGTTTGTGGAATTTGCATTCGCTGTTTGTGTGGAATGTGCATTCACTATTTGATACTCTCTCCGTCCTTAAATAAGTGTCCAACTCGCAAATCTAGGTATTTAAAAATATGTATATATTTTTGGTTGGAATTTCAAAAAAAATTATGACTTAAAAGAACTCATTGATATCTATTGATTTGTGAATGAAACTTATTTTTCTACAAAGAAATTGCGTCTATTTTAGGTTTACGAAGCAGACATTTATACAGGGCCGTATTGAGCAATAATTGTTACCATATTTCTCAATGAACGAATTACAATAATAGAATAATAGGAAATAGTGTGATCTTTCCAAGAAAAGATGATAAAATATAGCCTAACTTATGAAGTGTAACTCGTTTCTCTTGACGAGGAACTGTTCCTTTGTCAATGTAATCTTTAACGACACTGATGCAGGCCCTTTTTTGGTGGATTAACTGGCTACTTTGGTCCAAAAGGGGATTTGTTGATAGAGATGTGGATGCTCTAATGCCACAAAGTTGGATTAAAAAAAAAAAACGCCTCAAAACTTTATTGATAAGTAAAATAAATTTGAGAAGCAAATTTGGGAACAGGTTTCTAGATAAAGATAATAAATATTCCTGTTGGGTAATTCATTAACTTGCTGTTGAGTTTTGGAGGTCTGACCTAGGTCGTGTTTATATATAGTACTTCTTTTGCTGGGCCTAACACACCAGAGATCTTAATATTTTGGGGCCCTTATTTTTTGGGCATTTTAGAGGGTCCGAAACATTGGCTTCCTAGGCTTCCCTCTTGAGTCGGGATTGTTCTCAATGAACGAATTACAGTAATGGAATAATAGGAAATGGTGTGACCTTTCCATGGAAAATTATAAAATGTAGCCTAGCTTATGAATAATAACTCGTTTTGAGGAACTGTTCCTTTGTCAATATATTCTTTGATCCTAGTGATATTGATGCAAGTCCTTTCGGGTGGATTACTGGCTACTTTGGTCCAATAGGGGAGTTCTTTGGTCCAACAGGGGATTTTGTTGATAAAGTTGTGGATGCTCTGACGCCTCAAAGCTGAATAATAAAAATAAAAAATAACACCTCTGAAATCGACAAATGATTAGTTCCCCTTGAATTATGATCGAAACACAATCTTTTTTAAATAAAGATGGAAAATTGGCTTATTTGCTTATTTTTGTCTTTATTCAAAAAATCTAGGTTTCGATTGTAATTTTTACTTTTTAGATTCCTCTCATCACGAAAAAGCAATAATACAAAAACTAACAAATACAAAAAAAGTTTAAATAAGGACGAAAAAAGCCATTTGGCTATGAGGCCAAACAAGCCCTAATCAAACTTACAATCGAGGCAACTAAGCAAATAATTTTAAAATTAATGAATAGCTCAAATTAATTTATGGGATCTAAAATAAGCCCCACTCACTAATCAGAAAATGATTAGTACCCCTTGTATTATGATAGAAATTCAGATTTTTTTGAATGAAGACGAAAAAAATAACTTATTGACTTATTTTTACTTTATTCAAAAGATTTAGGTTTCAATTGTAATTTTTACTTTTTAGATTTCTCTCGTCATAAAAAAGCAATAATATGAAAAACTAACAATTGTGAAAAAAAAGAGTAAATAATGACCAGAAAATATATGTCATTTGGCTTATTTGGCCGAAGAAGCTCTAATTAAACTTACAATTATCTGATTGAGTTAATTCATTGAGGGCAACTAAGCAAATAATTTTAAAAATAATGAATAACTTAAATTAATATATGGGATCTAAATTAAGCTCCACTCACTAATCGGTAAATGTTTGTATCTAAAGATTCTACACACAAAGCACTATACCCACGCACGTTTATCCACTTTCACTGACCAGTTCTCTCCTTATTTCTTTTCCATGCATGCAAAGCAAAAATTGCACTGCCCAAAGTGACCCTGTTTAGATGGATATTTTTAAAAAGTATACAATCATTTTGGGACATTCAAAAATGGAAAGAGGGACAAATAATTTGGGACGGAGAGAGTATTTGTTTTTTCGTGTTGTGCCATGCTCGGTTAGAATCGTGCCTGGCTAGAAATGTGTCATGTGGTGTCGTGCCCGTCCCACTTCCGTATCGTGCCCATCCCACATTGGTGTCGTGATGTATTGGGCAAATTTTAGTGCCGTGCCCGCCCACTTTCGTGCTCGTGCCCGTCCACGTGCCCACTTTGACCGTGTTATGTTGTGCCATGTCAGGACCATGACCGTGCCCGTGCAGTGCCAGCCCGGTCCACTTGACGAGCAAGCCCTACCCAGTGTGCCCAAGCCTCAAAACACAGCTGTTTTGGCTCATTTTTTATGTGCTTCACCTTGTGCTCGATCGCTTCTAACATTTTCCCTTGATCCATGTTTGGTATCCAATAAATAGGCATAATGATTGATAATTTTGTGAGCCCATTTTGGGTTCCAAAAAAATTATTCAAATCGCAATTTATTGTTAAAGTATTTATTCTTTATCCGTTCTTTTTTTTAATCCGTTCTTCTTCTTTGTTCTACTCCTTCACGCCTCGTTTAAGATAAATAAAGAAAAGAAAAGATAAAGATGACAGGCGTATGGGAAGTGCTCCACTTTTTAAGATTTGTTAGTGTATGGTATAGCACACCACAATATAGCATGCTCCTATTCTCTTTAGTCCATTTTTATTACAGTATTTTCGTCATTTTTATTGTCTTTAATTTGTGTGTTGCTCTATGTTTTCATCATCAATATAATTTGGTTTATATAAATGAACATTTAAATTTATTCCAAATCTATTACAATCAAAACCTAGGTTTTCTGAAGAAAGACAAAAATAATCTAATAAACCAACTTTTTCATCTTTGTTTAATAAAATTTGTGTTTCGATCATAATTCAAGGAGTGCTAATCTGATTTAGTTAATCCTTTGGATAATGCGTTGGCCTTGTTTTCAGGCATCAAGAATTTATGCAAGTTTAGGAAGAAATGCGGGTTAGAGGATGGTTGGCATTTTAGTGTTGGTAGTGGGGTTGTCTCAAAGAGGTCTGACTTGCAGTTTGTATTTGATAGAGGCAGGAATGATGCTCAGGGCTTGGTTCTCTTTCTTACGGATGGTGCATGGCAGGCCGATACAAAGAGGGGTGCGATGGCTTGGGTCCAAGTAGGTGATGGTGGGCAGGAGGTGGCTTACCAAGTAGCTAGGTGTAGCTCCTCTTCGGCAGCGATGGTAGAAATCAGGGCTGGTTTGTTAGTGTTGGAATGGGCCTTTGGTCAAGGGTTGCGGGAGATCTGCATTCGTACTGATTGCGCAGTTTTTGTGCAGGGACTTCTCAATCCTATAGATGCCGACTTTAGTTTGCAAACAGCTCTTATGGATTTTTGTTCCTTATGTACTCGTTTTAATGTAGTTAAAGTTATTAAGGTAAATAGGCAAGTGGTGCATGCTGCTCATGTGAAAGCAAGGGCAGCTTTGTTGAACCTGTAATATTGTGTTTTATTATAATGCATTTAGCTTGTTCGTCGAAAAAAAGGAGTGCTAATCATTTATTTTTGTAAGAAAAAATACATTGGGGTACTAATAATTTACTTTTGTAATAAAAAATACAAGGGGTACTTGTTATAGCTTTTTCAAAATTCGTACGGGTCCTATGGATTCTAAAAAAGCTCCTATACAGATATCTGATTGAACTAATTTTTACTCCCTCCATTCCTAAATAAGTGTCCGGCGTGCAAACCTAGACCTTACAAAAGATGCATTTGTTTCGTTAAAAAAATTAATTTTTTTTCATAAATGAATAAATAGAAATGAGTTCTATTAGATTGTGAAAAAAATTAAATTTTTTAATGAAAAACATGCGTCTTTTGTAAAGCTTAGGCTTGCGCGTTGGACACTTATTTAGGGACGGAGGGAGTATAAGAAACAACGAAAAATATTTTAAAATTAATGAGCGGTTTAATTCATCTTTGTGGAACCTGAAATGAGCCCCACAAAAAGGATACAGGGATCTTGTAAGATGCAACCGGGATTTTAATCCAAACAATGGACAAGTTGGATCAATAGGAGTTTGGATTAAATCCGAGCTGTCGGTGTCAAAATAGACGGCCGCATCAGCCACCTTACACGCTCTGCAGTGCGAGTGAGCACTGCCGGAATCCCCAATCCCCAAAAGAATAGCCTACTAATAATATAAAATTGAGTGTTAGATCACTCAATCTTAGATTAACAATTTATTGATCTTTTTTCGGACCCATTTCTGAACCCACATTGGTAATTAAAATCACTCATTGTCTTACAGTATTTTTTTATTAGTTCCTACGAAATATTAATTTAAGCCGATACCCAATAAATGGGCTTGGTGTTGACATTTTGTGGTGCCCATTTTTGACCCACAAAAAGACTCAAACTGCAAGTTATTATTTAAATATTTTTTTATGAGTTCTTGTAAAAAATAAGTTCAGTCCGATATTTGTAAGAACTTCTTTCAAATTCGTGAGGGCCCTATGATTACAATTTAAAAATTATTTTTGTAAGCACATTATTTTTAAGTTTGCAAAATTAAAAATAAGAACTTATTTTTTAAGAAAGTTTTTGGAATGGGGTACATAGACTACTCTTTCAATATGGAGGAATTTTTGGTTGCAAATCAGATACCACGTGACAGCTCAAATGGAAACACTTGTTTCCTCTTCTTTTTAAGACATGACACGTGACGGCTCAGATTGAACCACGTTCTGTACATTTTCAATCCGAGCCGTCATTTGCATTTTTTAACAGCTTAGATGTGCTGCATGGGTATACCACGTACCCTAAAATCAAATTTCTCGAATGCCAAAATGAATTTTCTTGAATGCCAAAATCAATTGGTCACCCCAGTTCATTCTCAACATTTCGAATACAAAATTTGGAAATTGATTTTAGCACTCCAAAAATTGATAGAGTGACTCCAAAACGACGTCGTTTTGTGTATTAACACAGTTTAGTTTTGACACCCCTCCATCAATTTTTGAAGTGCATTTCCATAATTTTACAGAAAAAAATTACTTCAGAACGTGCATGTATCTACACTGATGAGTGTAGGTTTTCATGTTTTTGCAAATTGTTTCACAAATCTCTGCTAAGTGGTTTGCATGGCGGGGATTGGCTACCAACTCCTGAATTTTTTCCTTTCAAAAAATTAAAATAAAAAGTATTCCTGAATTTTAACTTTTCGCTTTGAATAGAGCATGTTCAAGTCGGGATCGGATCACATCCAGTGTTGAATGATTTTGGTCCATTTCATGGCTAGGATTGGCCTAGAAAAAATCAACGGTCCAGGTTAAAGCAACATTTTCCATTCTCTTCCCACGACAACAGTAACCCAACTTTGTTTTCATTTTACTCTCGTGAATGACAGATCAGCTAAGAACTTCATTTTGCGTATCAATTAGTTTGTATCGAAAGTGTACATATCGTCATTAAGGATCTACATCGGAGTTTCATACGAATAATCCATGCCGTTAATTAATTTTTAAAATATCTTTGCAAAAAATAAACTCAATCAAATAACAATAAATTCTTAATCTAATCTTTGAATTTTTCGTTCAAAGCTCAAGATCTTAACATTTGAACGAAAAATTAAAAGATTAGATTAAATACTTATTGTTATTTGATTGTGCTTATTTTTTGTAAAGCCACTTGAAAAAATATTTAAATATTAATCAACGACTTGGATTATTCATATAAAACTTCAAGGTGGGACCCGCATCACGATCTGTACACTATCGATACAAGACTAATTGGTACGCAAAGTGGAGTTCTTTGCTCATCTGGCATTGAATGGAGCAAAATGAAAACAAAGATGGGTTACTGTTAATGTGTCTTAACCTGGACCGTTGGTTTTTTCTTGACCAATCTTGGCCATGAAATGGACCAAAATGGATCAGTCAACACTGGATGTGATCCGATCCCGTTCAAGTCTCACTCGTACACCCACTCACCCTCTCTCTCTCCAACTTTACTCTCTCAACAGTAGGGATGGCAATGGGGACGGGTCGGGGACGGGGGGTACTACCTCCACCCCCTACCCATTACCCCCTACCCCATCCCCATCCCCGACCCGATCCCCAATGGGGATTTGTTTTTTTCCTCCATCCCCGACCCAAACGGGGAACAGGGATTCGGGGATTTGGGGATTCGGGGATTTGTATTTGCGGCACATAATAGTACCTCCATTTCCTACACCTGTATTTCATAATTTTAGCATATACTACCAATTTTCAGCACATAACAACACGTTATTCACTGTTTTAGCAAGTACTATCAATTTTCAGCACATAATAACTAATTCCAACACATAAGTTAATCTACAACATTGTTTTTCCAACATTAAGTTAATTCCAGTCAGCACTAATTTCATAGTTCCATAGTTTTTCCAACATTACCAAAATAGGACTGATATATAATATAGTATATATTTATTTATTTTTATATATAAGTATATATTTCGGGGATTCGGGGACGGGGCGGGGCGGGGAACGAACGGGGAACGGGAACGGGTAGGGTTCGGGGCGGGGACAGACCTATCCCCGTCCCCTACCCGATCCCCGAATTTTTAAAAAAAAATTCCCCATACCCTACCCGATCCCCAAACGAATCCCCGAAGTTCGGGGATTTTTCGGACGGGGAACGGGGAGGGTTCGAACGGGTCGGCCGAGATTGCCATCCCTACTCAACAGCCATCTGCAACCCCATATCTCTCTCTCCTTCAAAATCCAACACCCACTCACTCACTCTCTCTCTCCACCACCGTAGCCAGCACACCCACGCCGGAACAGCACCAACGTCGCCGCACCACCAATGTCTCTTCCTCTTACCCACAGACACCCACCCCCACGCCAAACAACGCCAATGCCCACGAAACCAGTGCCTGTCCGACCTCCACCATTGCCGCCGTCCAACCGACTCCTTCTTGAAACCGGGTTCAGAGAGCTCTCCTCTCTAACATAAGATAGATCTGTTGAGAGTCCTGCTGAACCTTCGACCGGAGTGGTCGTACGTGACCCCGTTCCAGCAAGACGATGGGCCGAACCCGGCTGTGCCGATCGCGTACATGGAGGAGTTCACAGAGACGGTGGACTACTTCCGAGCTGTTTCGCCAGAGACGATGGCTACTGGTACGTCTCTCTCTCTCTCTCTCTCTCTCTCTCTCTCTCTCTCTCTCTCTCTCTGAGAATGATCGAAATTCCTACCCATAGTTCTCATGACTGATCTTTGTTTTGTTTCCTCCACGTCTTCTTCACCTCCTCCGGCTTGGCTCTCTCTCTGTTTGTGTACGTGTGTGCTATATATATATATATATATAGAGAGAGAGAGAGAGAGATGATTAAAAAGATACATCGAGAGATTGACTTTGCAGAAGAAATCAGATTTGCTTCTGATTCGTTGCGAGAGGAAGAGAGAGTAGGTGCATGACTTTACCAAAGCACCCTCACACGAAAACGCAAACCGTAAACTAAGCAAGGAAAAAAGGACATGGAAGGAAAACATAGAAAGTCTGAAAACCCATTAAGGTAAAAAAAAATAAAACAGAATCTGCACACCCCAAACAGCAATCCGTGGGTGCGAAACTACCAAAACAACCTTGCCAACACTATCAAACCATGCACACTCACCGATTACAACAAGGGCATTTAAGTATTTCAAGATAATGGTTTCGTCCATCTACCAATCTTCTTTAAGGAAAGCAGGAAGGGATTTGTCTTTGGACTGAAACCCAAACCAGAATCAATAAACTTTTTGGAACTCTCTCATCAGTTTGCGTAGGAATCGGAAGGTTTATAAACTCCCCTGTGATCGGATTACACACCATAACAGGATCACTAAGTGATGGCTCGGACAAACAAAGCAATCCGTTGCAAGAATTCACTACATTGAGCATGTGATCTTTGGGCCTCAACTTGATGCACCTCTTTCGTTTAACACCACCTTTAGAATTACAATCCGCGTTGGCATCACCTTCCCTGTTCATCACCAATTCTGCATTGCGCAGTGGGATCTTTAACTTGGTTTCAAGCTTCATATGACGATCGCAGTACTCCGTATCAAAACCAGAGCTGTCTTCCGGTGGCTCAACCAAGTAAAGGTTTCTTGATACATAGGTACTGGACGAGAATCGAATAAGAGGAAACGCCTCTGCTCGCGCAAAGTGCAGCCTTGCAAACTCAGGGTCCGAGATTAGTTTACGCCAAGGCTTACACACACATCTGCATGTAAGTAGGCTCTTTGTAGAGAGTCTTAGCAGAATATCAAACGAGATAGGCTCTGGGAGGTCTTCTAAGGAAGGACCCAAGTACTGATTTTGCTGTTCTCCAAGTTGGTCTGCTTCTTTGTGGACTTTAAGGGTGTTGAGACCCTTGGGTTTTCTTCCTCTTTTCATGGATTTCCTGTAAGATTATCTAATTTGTTTAGTTCTAAAAAGGGTAAGACACCACAGCTGATATGAGATTATCAGATGATGTTCTTAATCCTGCTTTCTAACATTAACAACTCATCTACACTATTAACTGAAGTTTATGTTGTGATTTTCAAGTGTCACACCACAACGGAAGTACGCCACAAAATTAAACATGAACAAAGGTTCCGTTTGTTTGGACGTAAAATATTTCTCGGAAAAGTATTTGACTTATTTTTTGATGTTTGGTTGTGCAATAATGGCTGAAAATGTTTTCTTCTTGAAAGGTGGCAAGTAATTTTCTGTACTTCGCTTCGCTCCTTGACAAACAATTACTTTATTTTACTGAGCAACCCCACAGCACCAATCTTATCTAACTATGACCTAATCATGTGCTTTCTCATCAAAGACTGACAAATTTTGTATGTAATAATACTCACATATATACCCACATACATCATTTTACAACTATCAACCAAACACTTGAAAATAGAAACGAAACTTTTGTTTTTTGCAAAATCACATGGATAATATATACGTACATATATACATACAAAATTATTTTACACGGGAAATCTTTTTATATCATAAAACATTTTTTTACTTTGAAACAAACGGAGGAGCCAAAGAAAAAAAAATACAAAGAACACAGAATTTCCGTTGGTTCGGTTTCAATACCTACCCGACGGACAAAAGAGAAATATTGTTTATCTCACACACCCATTTAAATTCCGAACACGCCTTGGTATCGATAGAGTAGGTTTGCCGCCTCTGTTTGACCGGAGAAAACCCAAGCCTTGACGTCCATGGCTGCCTTATAATTCCTTTTCCGTGAGGACTTCATTTAGGAAAAGACTCCTTAATCTAGCTCACTTTTTTTTTTCCATAATGAATTCTTCTTTATTAGGAATTCTGTATCAAAGATCATCTCCAATGTAAATAAGGCTTCCAAATTGACGGCCCCACATTTTCCACATGGGTGGACCATGTGGATATAGAATTATTTGGCATATTGGTACGTCGCTCTCGTACCAAAAATAAATTTGCAAAACAAGGAATTAAGTGATATCCCGAAGAATAGTGGTTAAATCCATCATCTACGGAGAGTAAAAAGCTAAGTTGCTGCGGTTTCAATTGGTTGCTGTGATTTGATTAAACTAAAATTAAATTTGAAAAGCGATTAAAGGTTTTGAAAGAAGTGGAAAGAAGGGACTATGGTTTTCAATTTAACCTCTCCTTGTAATAATAGAATTGTAGCAAGTCTAGGATGTCATTCAACTTGTAACCTGACCGGCCACCGTTAGGGTAGCAATTCCTATCGATAACTACCAAAAATATTAACACGATTAGCACTCCGTACAGGATCTAACACAACACGGTACGGCATGGATCGTTTCACTGGATTTAATCAACCGCTTGATTTAAGGGCTTGATTTAAGTGGTCAATGGTTTATTTATTTTAATTAAGGGTAATAACTCCTCTCCTCTCCTTTTCTTCTTTGTTCTTCTCTTCTGCTCTTGTTGTTGGTCCGTTTTATTTTCTTTGGCTTTTCTGCTCAATCAGTCTTTCTGTCTCGTTAGGATCTTCTTTTTTTTTTTTTTTTTCTCGTTCTTTTTTTTTTTCCTAATTATTGGCCTGCTCTGTCCCCGCATGTTTTTTGGGTTTCCCGTTTCTTCCTGATTTCCTCCCATCTCTGAGAGAAAAAACCACTCTTGCTATTCAAAATTTGTAGGCGGATGCAGATACCCTGAGAGAAATCATGGGTGGGCAGAAGCTTTCAGAGGAGACGTACGAAGATAGGATCATCAACTTACCCAACAGTCTTATTGCTCAAATCCTCTCCTCTCTTCCCACAAAATACGCAGTGGCAACTAGTGTCCTATCGACAAGATGGGAAACTATGGACTTCAATCACCAGTTTGGACTTTGATGATATGTTATTGTCATGTCCTCAAAACAAAAGTACCAATCCATCGGTGGAGAGGAGTTTTACGAGTTTTGTGGGTAGAGTATTGTTGCATCATGATTCTTGTGTGCAGAGGTTCCGTCTCAAATGCAGTCGAAGTTATGAGGCTTCACTTGTTAAAGGATGGATTGCTAATGCATTATTGCGAAATGTTCGAGAACTTGATCTGTCCATCTGGATGGGACATTCTACTAAGCTGCCTCAGGACCTCTTTACTTGTAGAACTCTGGTGGTATTAAAACTGGATACTTATTATTGTGATATGAATAATGTACCTACTTCGGTTTCTCTACCAAGTCTCAGGATTCTACATCTTAAAGGTATCAGATTTGTAGATGATGACTCAATCAACAGGTTGCTCTTTGGCTGCCCCGTGCTTGAAGAGCTTAGTATGAGGCGATGTGTGGGGGGAAATGTTAGTGTTATTAAAATTGTTGCGCCTATGCTCAAAAGCTTGTTTATGAATGATAATTTGTTTGGTTACATAAATCCACCTCATGGTTTTGAGTGCAAGATTTTGCTTAACACCCCGGCACTTTTATACCTCACGATCAGCAGTTCTGAAACAGACGGTTTTTATTTAGTTGAAAGCTTACATCATCTCATTAGGGCTGATATTTTTTTATATGATACTTCTGGTATGGTATCAATTGTCACTGATGGTTCAGCTATCTCCAAAGCTCTAACTGATCTTCTCAAGGGGATATCCAACGTACAATTTCTACACTTGGGTTTCTCGATGGAGGTATAATTGCTTATATCTGATCTTTTGGTATAGTTAACTGCGAGTTGGCTGTATAACTTGTATCTGTTGTTGATTTGCAAGTTAAGTTTGCCTATCATCCTCTACTCTCTAGCATCTGACTCACTGAGGTGTTCTTGCATAAAGGTGCGTGATTGTCAACTACCAAAGTTCCCTAATATGACTTGCTTGGAGCTTGGTGACATTCATGATGTTGAATGGAAATTTCTGCTGGAGCTTCTGAAGAACTCCCCGCGTCTAGAAACCCTTGTTTTCAAAGAGGTGAGTTGAGAAGTAATCTTTTCTTATGAAAGTATATAAGTAGCATGCACTCGTCACCTTATCCAATTTTTCTCTATCCAGGGTACTGTCTTGGAGATGACTGTGAGGTGTTTGCAGGATTGCGTTGGAGTCCAGCTCGGGATATTCCTTCTTGTTTGCTCTTTCACCTCAAGGAAATTGAAATTTCTGACTTCAGAGGGGAGAAAGAAGAGTGGGAAATGGACTATTTTCTCCAGAATGCAAAGGTTTTGGAGAAGGTGAACGTTGACCATGGTTGTCGGGGTTCAAAATGGACAATACATGCCTCAAGGGAATCGAAATTAGTAACTTGTGATACGCTTCTGGTTGTGTTTATTACTATAGGTATGGTCTTGCTAACCTCCGTCCTACACCCTATGTGCGGAGGTTAGAATAATCCTTATAGCTACAAACACAATCAGAAATAACATATTACAAGTTACCCCTCCGGTGAAGTAGGTGAATTGGCATCAGTTCTGTTGAAGTTTTGATAGCTAAGGTTTGGCTTCAAACCTTTGATCGATCGATAAAGGCATCGCGTTTATTTTTTGTTTTGACAATATTTGTCTTTTCAACCTCCTTGGGGTTTCAGTATTTTTATGGAGTGAACTGATTAGAAGAGGATTAGTTAGTGCTGCTAATGTATCATGTTGATAAATCTCTTTTATTGTTGTATTTTTCACTGTGTTGTTTTCTCTTGGTAATTTACCGTGAATATATACATGTACTATCTGTTACAGTTTTTGGTTTTGGCTTCTGCGCCACAGACAAAGAGAGACAATTGAAAAAAAAAAAAAAAAACCTCGCTTTCAATAAATACGAGCCTCGCACACAAGCAACGGTATTAGACCACAAAAATAGGTGGTAAAAACTCCCTTGGGACCACTCCGTACTGAGCTTCGCTCTGATTTTGATTTTAATTTTAATTGGGACCCCCGCAAGTAGGCGGTGTGATTAGTTCCGCAGGATTAGTTGATGTGCACGTAAACTGACCCGGACACCTGAGTTATAAATATAAAGAAGAGCCTTTGCAAACACTTTACTTGGAAATTAATCCTCCACATTGGTCCCATGCTTGAAAGATCTTTATTTAGAAGGAATCTATGGAGAAAACCATAGCAAAATCAAATATGCAGGGCGTATGCACAATTCATTTGCAAATCAAGGTCTAATGTAGATTCATAGCATGATTAGGTAGTTGCGTTCTCCAGCTTCTAATACAAGTTCAAACCCACAAAAGGGAAAAATTCAAAAAAACCCCTGAACTTTAACCCAATGTCAAATAGGCACCTGAACTTAAATAAACTTCAATTGAACACCTGAACTTTCACTCCGTCATTCAATTTACCCCCTGCTGTCTCAATCCGTGACTTTTCTAACGGCAACTGCTGAGCTGGACGCTAACAGACAGAACAAAACGTTAGAGGGAGGAATTGGAGGGAAACAATTGTGATCTGGCACCTTTTTAAGGCTTCGTTCGGCTAAATAAGCCTATTGGCTTATTTTTTGTCTTTATTCAACTTTATTTTCTTCATATTTGTTAGTTTTTCTTTAATTTTTTGGAGATTATTACATCGTCATAACGAGAGAAATCTAAAAAGTAAAAAATTATGATCGAAATCCATTTTTTTAATAAAGATTAAAAAAAAATTAGCTTATTGGCATATTTTTGTCTTTATTCAAAAAAATTAGATTTCGATCGTAATTTGTTACTTTTTAGATTACTCTTGTCATGAAAATGCAATAATCTCCAAAAAAAAATGATGAAAAACTGCTAAGTTTGGATTGGTGTTTGAAATTTTTTTTGAAAAATAGTAGGGATAATAAGTGGAAAGAGATAGAGAGAGAAATGTTGGAAATATGGAGAATCAAGGGGGAATTTTTTGAAGAATTCTTTTTGAATTATAAAGAGAACAAGGCAAAAATACAAAAAAAATTTGAATAAAGACAAAAAATAAGCCAGTAGGCTTATTTAGCCAAACGTGGCCTTAAAAAGGTGCCAGATCATTGTTGTTTCCCCTCCAATTTCTCCCTCTAACATTTAGTTTTGTCTGTTAGTATCCAGCTCAGCGGTTACAGTTAGGAAAGTTACGGATTGAGACGGAAGGGGGTAAATTGAATAACGGAGTGAAAGTTCAGGTATTCAATTGAAGTTTATTTAAGTTCAGGTGCCTATTTGACATTAGGTTCAAAGTTCAGGGGTTTTTTTGAATTCCCCCCCCCCCCCCCCCCCAAAAAAAAAAAAAGAAGTTTACTGAGAGAACGGAAATGATTCTGGGACTTAAGCTTGAATTGCCCAAAACTCCTCAACCCTCTTTTTGGCTGCATAAATTGTACCCGCATCACTCGCTCCTTTCGTCAAGTTTGCCACCAGCACTTGCTAGTCGCTTCCGTAATAAATATCCCCGTCTTCTAGATCGGATAATAAACCAATATCTGAATCCAAATCTTCAATTTCCAAGAAAAGAGACTTAGTCTCCCCCTGTAGTTTGAACCCTGCACACCTATATCAACAGTCATAATGTCAAGAGTGTTTTTTCGAACAACTAAAGATCTTAACCTCGGAAACCAAACTCCTTGGACATGCTTTCTTTGGAGACTTCTAAAAGCGTGTCCGACACTTATTCAACGTGTCTAAAGCAGAAATTAGTGCATAGTGTCAGACTTTATCGACAGCTTCACTTCTTGTAGTCTTCGAATGCAACCTAGATGATGAATCTCTTCATCACAACAGTTCTACATGGTGAATCTCTTCATCATATCATTGTCTTGCAGTTCTATACAATGAATCTCTTGATCCTGACAATGGCTTACTCAAATAAGCCTGGCTCAACGAAATGAAAATATCACACTTTTACACACTTACAAGGCTTTATAGGATTGTATGGATTTTATGCTTTAAGTTGTGTCACATGGTTCCCGGTACAGGTTTTGAACTTGTTATGCACAAGTCTTGGATTTTTCTGATTCACAACATCAAGAACACCAGGATACAACTAAAAATTCTTGTTTAGCAGTGTTTTGTTTCCTAAGGTAAAATATTGTTCTCAAGCAACAGTGAGCACTATCATGCGTACTTGTTTAATTTGAACAAACTGTATTCCTCAAGTAATGAAAAAGAGGAGTTACGACGTGTTTTGCTAGTTGGATGTCCAATTAGGCTCTTTGACACATTCCATTCCTGCCATTTAAGTACTCATCATCCAATGCAAATTCCAGACACGGGAGCAGAATAAACATACATGCTTGCTAAGCAAATATGGGACACATCTCATCTCCTTCAGAAAATGGAGCATGTGGCGTTATCTGGTAATAGCCAAAGTAAATCTACAACCATTAATAACCATTATATCAATTTTACTTCCACTAGACATCACCTAGATACCAAGAGAGAGTATTGTAACGAAAGCAAACTAAACAGACTAAAATATGAAGTTTTCGTCAACAGAATAAAATGGGAATCCTGAGAGTAGTACTCTGCATAAATTAAGTCTATTTCTGTCCAAGAGAAGATATAAAGCAGTACATTTATCCATTAAGAATTTCTCAGTCTCCATAACAAAATTGTTTGCAGTAAGTGCATCGAGCACAAGCATGCAATTACAAATCAGGTAAGAACAATTCAACAATGAACTAGTACACCATTACCTCGATGTGATGTTCAACACTTCCAGATCATCATACGTCACCGTATCCTTGAGTGAAATGAAGCTTGGAATGTGAGCAATGGCTTCGTATTTTGATTTAATCCCATGAACCTTTAGAAACTTCGGAGAGCTGCACTGTTCTTTGACATTAAAATGGAACACAGTGTGGCTCAAACGATGAAAAAACAGTATGGCTCTGCTTCTCAAGTAACTCATTGGGTCATATAAACCATGAAGACACCTCGCATGACCAGTTTTTGTACCAAAGCAAAACGCTTTCTTCCATGATTCTTGAACACCGTATTTTTCCATCATCCATAAGTCGATATGTCCAGAATCCGAACAATCTCACAGGCAAAGTCTGCCTCTCAACGTCCCCAAGGACATATTCCACAACATATCCAAGCTCATCTCCTCATTGCCAAATGGAGGTTGTGGAACTGATTCAAACCTCTCCATGTCGAAATTGAATGAAATTATGTAATCCAAGAAGTTGATGTCGATAAAAAGCCAATGAAGAGAACCACTTAGATACGTTGGGGAATTCTAGGTATGAGCAAGGTGCATAACCAATCCTTTTCCATGACCTTGTGCCAAGAGTACGTATCTCAGCCACCCTTCCGCTATAAAATTCTCTGCCTGTAAGGGGTTCACGGATTCGTTCATAAGGTCTTTCCTGTCGATCAAATATCCTGATCACTTTATACTCATTTGTCTTTGGACTGAAACCCAAACCAGAATCAATAAACTTTTTGGAACTCGCTTGCGTAGGAACTGGAAGGTTTATAAACTCCCCCATGATAGGATTACACACCATAAAGGTTTCGTTAAGTGATGGCGCAGACAAACAAAGCAATCCGTTGCAAGAATTCACTACATTGAGCTTGTGTTCTTGGGGCCTCAACTTGATGCACCTCTTTCGTTTAACACCACCTTTAGAACTACAACCCACGTTGGCATCACCTTCACCTTTCATCACCAATTCTGCATTGCGAAGCGGGATCTTAAACTTGGTTTCTAGCTTCATTTGAAAATGGCTCTCAAAACCAGGGTTGTCTTCAGGTGGCTCAACCAAGTAAAGGTTTCTTGATATGTGGGTACGGGACAAGGACCGAATCAGAGGGAACGCCTCTGCCCGCTCAAAGTGCAGCCTTGCAAATTCTGGGTCCGAGATTAGATTACGCCAAGGTTTACATACACGTGCATATGAGCAGCCTCTTTGTAGAGAGT
Organism: Rhododendron simsii; assembly: GCA_014282245.1. NCBI lineage: Eukaryota > Viridiplantae > Streptophyta > Magnoliopsida > Ericales > Ericaceae > Rhododendron > Rhododendron simsii. The sequence goes on along the minus strand of WJXA01000201.1, from coordinate 26,221 downwards.
CTTAGCAGAATGTCAAATGAGATAGGCTTTGGGAGGTCTTCTAAAGAGGGACCCAAGTACTGATTTTGCTGTCTTTCAAGTTGGTCTGCTTCTTTGGCGACTTTAAGGGTGTTGAGACCCTTGAGTTTTCTTCCTCTTTCCATTAATTTCCTGTGAGATTATCTAATGTGTTTAGTTCTAAAAGGGTATAACAGCTGAATATGAGATTAACCGATGATGATCTTAATCCTCCTTTCCTTTCTAACATTATCAACTCCTGTAGACTATTACTGAAATATAGTTCTAATAGATAGATATATCAAAATCAGTAGACACCTAAAACACAATGCATAGAGAATTATGTGGCAAAGGAGAACAGGGGCTGCCTCCACTGGAGGGCTTATTCGAGACCACCATGGCCATTGGGTCGGCGGTTTCCACGGCAATATGGCTGCAACTTCCAGTCTCATGGCGGAATGCTGGGCCTTGAGGGATGGGTTAGCTTTAGCAAAGGAGGAAAATATTCATAATATTGAAGTTGAAGCACTGACTGTTATTGATCTTATCAAGGATGACAATACCAAAAATCACACGCTTGGTAACATATTGAATGATTGCAGGTCTTTCACGCGTGAGCTTGAGGTGTTCGGCAACAACCATATCTACGGGGAAGCTAATAGCTGTGCGGATGCATTGGCAAATGACACACCGGTGTCAGTTGGAGATTTACATATCTACCCTTATTCTCCTAGTTGAATTGCTACTTTATTGTCTGCGCATTTGATTGGGGTTGCATACCCTAGAATTGTAAACGCTTATTTTTAATTAATGAATCATCTTTTACCAAAAAAAAATAGAGAATTATGTGGCATATGCAAAATTCTAAAATTTTTCCAACCCTTAAACCTTTTTTTTTTCCCCTTCTTAACCTTGCTTTCAGTTGGTTTTTTTTGGGAAAGACTTATTTTTCTATCTAGTTTTCAATTTTATTATTTTCCCCAATTTTCAGAACTTTTTAATTTTCCTAGGGTTTCTGGGTTTCAGACCTATACAAAGGTTTGTAACCTAATGTTTATGCAACATTTTGATCAATACTCTTCAGACTTTGTCTTTTTCTCTCGTAGACTCGAGTTTATCATTCGTTTGATTAGTATGCAACTAATCTCTTTGTTAATTCCTTTGCGTCACTTACCACTAGGACAACCCCTAGATGTGTACAATGGATAGAGAATTATGCAGTATAAGCAAAATTTTAAAATTTTTCTAATCCTGAAACCCTTTTCTTTTCTTTTCTTTTTCTTTTTTTTTCCTTTTTGGAACCTTGCTTGATAAGTAAGATAATGCAGTATAGAGGAATTTGTAAATTTCTTCAAAAATTCACAACACATCAACGCATGAGTTCACTGCTAGTATAATGAACAAGCATGTGTGGAGAGAGAGAGAGAGAGAGAGAGAGAGAGAGAGAGAGAGAGTTTTACCGGAATGCAATTCGACCAAACTTTAAAGAGAAAACCACCGAGAAGCCTAATAGTAAGCTCCAAGTAGAATCATGAAAAGAGAGGCGACAAAGCCTTTGTTCGGAGGTCAGAATTAAAAAGAGGGAAACCATCTTATGGCGGGAAATCAATGCAAAAAATGATTTGGCGGGAAAAGGATGCGAATGCTTTGGCGCCAGGAAGAAGTGGGAATGATTGTTAGGGGTGTTTCCACAAACAAAAACATACTAAAAATTTAACGTATTTTACTATCTCGTTTCTGCTTATAAAAAAATTTCATCATTTTATCATCTTATTTTCACTAACAAAAAAGTTGTCAACAAAAACTATTTTTTCAATAGTAACTCTAATTACAAATCTTTCAACAACTTATTCCATACTGAAAACAACTTGACGTTTCTCAATAACTTATTCACTACCGAAAACACCTAACAACTTTTCAACCATAAATAAAAATCAATTGGATAATAAAAAGAATTTTAACATCCATTTATCTCACTTAGGAAGGGTATTTTGGTAGTTTTCCTACTCTATGGTCATGAGCTCTAGGGGTAGCCCAGGGGCCACATGGACATACATGTGCATACATGTAGACATAAAATTTGAACCGTGGAATTTACCCACGTTTCGAAATCCATATCTCAAATATCTACTGTTCAAGCGAACAGTGTTGATTTTTTTATATGCAGGCTCCTATTTCCGATTTGGATTTCAAATCGTTAATTACATACTAAAAAATAAAACCTCCGATTAATAAAGAATAAAGAATAGGAAATAAACTAGAATAATTTAATTTTATTGATGGTTGGGGTTTAAAACCCTTGTTTACATCAAAACAGAGAAAATTGGATACATTTAGAGGGATTGGAACCCTGTACCTATCGTTTGATACGCTTACTCTTGCTGGTCTTCGAAATTTGTTGAAGATTGCACGTGGAAGTGAGCGAGTAGGTTGCTTGGTGGTTGTAGATTGTAGTGGTTTTGCTTGAATGGGGTATATCTTCTCTCTCTGTATATTTTCTACGTTGAGGGAGATGAGGTGAAGTATGAGATCTGAGGGTCGATGAGAGATAGATGAGTGATGTTTGGTGTGATCTGAGATTGAGGTCCCCTTCCTTTGATGACGAACCTCATATTTATAAGAGCTTCCTTCATCATCAGATGCTTGGCCGCCAAATAATTCATTTGAATTTGAATAGTTGTTGCTAGAGAATAGATGATATCGTATTTTCTCAGCCTCTTCAAATTTTGAATGTTGGTTGCATCAGATGACATCCATCTTATAATATTCTTTTGCTTGCACAAAAGTATTTTCTTGGGTTCTACGTTTTATTTGATTTGAGACGTTAACCCATATTTGGTTTGTAGGCCTTGCGAAATGCAGGCCTACATAGTTTAAACCAATATTTGATTTGTAGGCCCTGCGAAATGCAGGCCTACATGGTTCAACTGATTTGTAATCTTCCGCAAGCTGATATATATTCGTTATGCTTGTCGGGTCAACACGTGTTTGTTGATTCGCGGGCTCGCTGGGTCAATCATGTTTTGTAGTCCTGCTACTTCTTCCGTAGGCTCATATATTCGTTAGGCTTGTCGGGCCAACACGTGTTTGTTGATTCGTTTGCTCACTGGGTCAATCATGATTTGTAGTCCTGCTACTTCTTCCGCAGGCTCGTATATTCGTTAGGTTTGTCGGGCCAACATATGTTTGTTGATTCGCGAGCTCGCTGGGTCAATCATGCTTTTAGGCTCTTTATAAGCCTTTTAGTCCGCAAGCCCAACATATGATACATTGATGATATTCATCCATCTTTGGTTGAAATTTATGTGCCAACAATACACGAACTACATATACAACCTAGTAGTTAATTATGAGGTTCATTTATCATATGGCATATCTATTCTCCCTCGACTTCTGGGGAATGGGAATAGTATTATGTGTTGTGCAGCATATAAACTGATGAAACTTCCATTTTATGAATGGTTTTTCCCAAACGTTTTTGGGTTTCCCGTTTCTTCCTGATTTCCTCCGGTCTCTTTGAGAAAAAATCTCTTTTGCTATTCAAAATTTGTAGGCAGATGCAAATACCTTGAGAGAAATCATGGGTTCAATCTTAAAAAGGCAGAAGCTTTCAGATGAGCAGTATGAAGATAGGATCAGCAACTTACCCAACAGTCTTATCACTCAAATCCTCTCCCGTCTTCCCACAAAATGCGCAATGTCAACTAGTGTCCTATTGACAAGATGGAGACAATTATGGACTTCAATCACCAGTTTCGATATTGATGATAAGCTATTGTTATGTCCTCAAAACAAAAGTACTGATCCATCGCTGCAGAAGGGTTTCACAAGTTTTGCGGGTCGAGTATTGTTGCATCATGTTTCATGCATATAGAGGTTCCGTCTCAAGTGCAGTCAAAGTTATCATGCTTCACTTGTTAATGGATGGATTGCTAATATATTATTGCGAAATGTTCAAGAACTTGATCTTGATTTTTCCATTGGGATGGAACATTCTACTATGCTGCCTCAGGACCTCTTTACTTGTAGAACTCTGGTGGTATTAAAACTGAGTACTTATGGTGTTATGATTACTGTACCTACTTCAGTTTCTCTACCAAGTCTCAGAAATCTACATCTTGGTTGTATCAGATTTGTAGATGATGACTCAATCAACAGGTTCCTCTTTGGCTGCCCCGTGCTTGAAGAGCTAAGAATGATTCGATGTGTGGGGCGAAATGTTACTATGATTAACATTAATTGTTGTGCCTATGCTCACGAGCTTGTTTATGCAGGGTAGTTTGTGTGGTGACAGAAGGCCGCGTCACGGTTTTGGGCGCAAGATTGTGCTTGACACCCCGGCACTTTTATACCTCACGATAAGTGATTCTCCAAAGAGCAGTTGTTATTTAGTTGAAAACTTACATCATCTCATTAGAGCTTATATTTCTTTATATGCTGATGATGCTTCAGCTATATCTAAAGCTCTAACTGATCTTCCAAAGGGGATGTCCAACATACGAATTCTACAATTACATTGCTTGATTGAGGTATAATTGCTTATATCTGATCTCTTGGTATAGTTAACTGCGGACTTCATCTTCAGTGACCACCCATGGTTGTATCCTATATAGCACGGACATGGACACCGACACGACACCGACACCCCGACACTTAAATTTTCAAAAAATGGGGGACACGACATGTTTGGGGACACGTATATATCAAGAATAAAAAAAATTCAAATAAGATAAAAGTTAATAATATTATATCCATATAGCCTTGTTTTCACCTTTGCAGTACATTGTTTTCCAAGTCATTACATCTATTATCTATACCTTGTAACAAAAAGTGTCCCAAAAGTGTCTGAAAGTGTGTCAAAAGTGTCTGGAAAGTGTCCCGAAAGTGTGTCAATTGTCTCGAAAGTGTCAGATTCCAAATATTGCCCAAAATAACAGTACACTTCTGGAGAAGTGTCTGACACGTGTCGGTCGAGTGTCCGGTGCGTGTCGGTGTCTGACACGTGTCCGACACCGGTTCATCACTCTTGATGGAGTGTCAGTGCTACATAGGTGTTTGGATCGTCACACACACACGCATGATTTACGGGTATAAACAGTAAAGAATAAATACAGAGATATACGTGGTTCTCCAAAACCGGGTACGTCCATGGGAGCAAGAGCGGTTACTGTTCTTTATTATCACAGTCCGAAATAGGGTTTACAACATAGAGTATTTATACTGACTCTATCCTAACCATAATCTGGTATTTGGTCTGTATCCCAAAAATACCCCTGTACGAACCGTACCGTACCGCGGGGGGCAAGCTCCCAATTACGGAACGCCTGGGCCTTCGGCCCAATCTATCTTCACTGGATCATCGGCGATGAGCCAGATACCGTTGCTCTGCTCCACTCGTTTCATTCCGCTACGCTCCGGCATCTGACCTTATTTCTAGAACTCTATGAGTCACAGTTCTAACTAGGTTGTATCTATTGTTTGCTAGTTAAATTTGCCTATCATTCTCTACCCTCTAACATTTGACTCACTTGTTCTTGGGTAAAGGATACTTTTATGCGTGATTTTCAACGACCAAAGCTCCCTCATATGACTTGCTTGGAGCTTGGTGGCCTCTATTATGGTCGATGGGAATTTCTGCTAGCGTTGCTGGAAAACTCTCCGCATCTACAAACCCTTGTTTTCAAAGAGGTGAGTTGAGAAGTATTGTTTTGTTATGAAAGTATCTAAGTAGCATGCTCTTGTCACCTTATCCAATTTTCTCTATACAGGGTCTTGGAGATGATTGTGAAGTGTTTACACAATTGCTTTGGAATCCAGCTCAGAATGTGCCTTCTTGTATGCTCTCTCACCTCAAGGAAATTGAAATTAGATATTTTGGAGGGGAGAAAGAAGAGTGGGAAGTAGTGGAGTATTTCCTGGACAATGCAAAAGTTTTGGAGAAGGTGAACATGCATTATGCCAGTTAAGAAAGAAAGTGGACAATACAGATTAGATAGTGACGTAAAGCATAAGCTTCAGGGTTTGTAGGCAACTTTGGATGATTCCAATGATCTCTAGCACTTTTTCATATTGCAACACTGCATTTTATCGAATTTGCTATGGATATTGTATTTGAAACCTCCTTTGAGAAAGGATTTGTTGTTTGCTTCCAGTAGTATGATTTTGATAAATCTCATTGAATAATGGTACGATTGATTGAAGCTCGTAAAACAGATTTATTATGTTCAATCTTCTTCCTGGCATAGTGTGATGGCCCCATGGTTCATATTTCAGTGGATGTTTTGTGTAACCGAACCGAACCGAATCAATTGGGGTCTGCAACGGGTGTTTTTTATGTCTCAATGATTTTTAGGTTCTTACTTCTTTTTTTTCTTCTTGCGCTGGTCGTAACTGATAAATGTCTTTATTGATGAGTCCTCCAGCATGATACTTAAGAAGGTCCTCGTAACCCAATAACACCCTCTTTATGCGCTTACAACATTTTACCAGATCCAGATCATTGAGAAATTCTAAATCAGACTGGCAGTTACACCAACATCCTCCCAAGTTTAGTGCATTAGACATACGGGAGGAATCTTCCATCACCGTTTGCGCTTCCTTTCACAATTCATCCCGTTGTTACTTCGTGCACAACAGCCCCCAGTCTCAACTCGTCCAAACTCCACGGCAAACCCAAAAACAACCTAACTCGATTGTTGGCCGCCGCTATCCTTCTGCCAATGACCACAATGAAGACATGTAAGTGAACTTTAAAATTATGGACGGGTAGTTTAGGTACTAGAAGAGCCTTTGCGAAACACTTTATTGGGAAATTTGTCCTCAACATTGGTCCTAGGCTTGAAGATCTTTTATTTAGAAGGAATATGTAGTGGGCCGAACCATAAGAGGTACGCTGCTCCTTCTAATCCTAGATCTTCCTTACCTTTCTTCCACCTCCAGCTGTTGGGAAGCCGAATCCCCAAGACTCAGTAATGACGTGTACAGATTAGACAATAAAAATTGTAAAATCCTACAAAGCGGAATTAGGGTTCTACCTCAACTCCCTGCGACACGAACGCTGGTTGAACTTGTTATAGCACGTCTTGCTATAAACCACGAATACTGCTCGATCGTACCTTACGATCTTCTACCGTATTCCCCACACGTCTAGAACACGAACCGAGTGTGGACTCTTTCATGATCTGTTTGCTCTCTCTAAGCCTGCCTCTATTTACTGAATAATAGAAAAACATCCATCTGAGCTAGAGAGCATAACGTGTATATATAGGGCTACGATAGGGACCTAAGGAGTAATAAGTCTGGGCTTCCAGTGTAAATAAGAAAATCTAATCCCACCAGGATTCTATTTCTTATTTCACTAATTATAATTCACCCCACTACAGAATTATAATTGCATTCCCGTCCTTATCTCAATTATTATTACGAGCTCCATGATATTAAATACTTATTAATCTCCCTACGTTAAGATTACAAATACCCGTTGATTAAAATAAATTACTAATACTCAATCAACATATTAACTTGAGACTATCCGCTTAATTTATTCGATATGTCGAATACAAAATCCACCTGCAGGGTTTGACATATTCGAAACTTATAAGCTTACTCAAGGGGTATCATCAATCCCTATCGGGATGTGAATTCCATTAATAATTAATAGTTGTCATATACATAATGTTGCGACCCAACTCACCGAGACTATTGACTGTATAAAGATCTCACTATTTAATGAATCAAAGTCAACAACATTAAATATACACCTCTAATAATTATTTTTTGGATTAAGAGTATAAGCATTCATAATAATCATGAGGTTCCAACTGTCTTATAAAGTTAGTATAAAGACAATTACCTCAATGCGGTCCCGTTCAATACACACAAAGTTTACTAGCACAATGAGTTAGAACTAGACCGTTTCCTGTAGTCAAGACAGATCTACTAAACATTGTACTACAGTCCTACCGATGATGTGTCCAGTTTCATCTAAGATTGTGAACCATAATTTATATTCCACAAGAACCGATGATCCAATCTTCTGTGTGTAAGTCGTACTCTACACACTGGATCATCTACTATGTAGAATAAAAGACACACATGCACAACATACACAAATATCATGCAATTATTGCCCATAAAAGATTCTCATCAAAAAGGGATAAATCTAATTAATAATTAAATATTAATCCATCATATAAAATTATAACTTTTACATAACTTCCTAACAAAAAAACTCCCACTAAAACTCAAAACCATCCTGCCATGCATCTCACTCTCATTCCCTCTACGTGACTATCAAAAGTCTTAGCCGGTAAGCTCTTCGTAAAAGGGTCTGCCAGGTTGTTTGCCGATGCAATCTTGGTCACAAACAACATCATCTCTCTGTACGATCTCTCGAATCAGATGATACTTACGCTCGATGTGTTTGCCCTTCTTGTGAGTCCTTGGCTCCTTCAAATTAGCAACTGAACCGCTATTGTCACAATAGAGTGTAATGGCTGATTGCACTGAAGGGACCACTTCTAAATCCAACAAAAAGTTTCTGAGCCAAACAGCCTCCTTGGCTGTTTCAGAAGCAGCCACATACTCTGCCTCCATGGTAGAATCAGCAATGCAAGATTGTTTGATACTCCTCCAACTTATGGCTCCACCTCCCAAGGTAAACACATATCCCGAGGTAGATTTTCTGGAATCTCTATCTGACATAAAGTATGAGTCTGTGTATCCATGAGGTACCAAACTATTTGACTGGAATACTAACATATGATCTCTAATTCTTTTCAGATACTTGAGTATATGTTTCACTGCAGTCCAATGTTTTTGCCCAGGATTAGACTGAAATCTACTAACCATGCCAATGGCAAAGCAAATATCAGGTCTAGTACACAATATAGCATGCATAAGGCTTCCTACTGCCGAGGCATAAGGAACTGCCTTCATTTTCTCCATCTCCTCAGGTGTTTTAGGACACTGATCGTTGGATAGGTTGATTCCATGTCTAAAAAGGAGGAACCCTTTCTTGGAATCCTGCATGCTAAAACGGGCAAGAATGGCATCGATATAAGTAGCTTATGATAAGCCCAATATCCTCTTCTTGCGATCTCGTATAAACTTAATCCCTAGGATGTGACCGGCTTCTCCCAAGTCCTTCATTTGGAATTGGCCGGATAACCACACTTTCACTGAAGACAACACTCCGACATCGTTTCCGATGAGCAGGATATCATCAACATATAGTACTAGAAACACCACCACTTTTCCGTTGCGCTTCTTATATACACATGACTCATCCGGACATTGATCAAAACCAAAAGACTTGATTGCTTGATCAAAACTAATGTTTCAAGATTTAGATGCCTGCTTAATCCCATAAATAGACTTCTTGAACTTGCACAACATATGCTCTTGACCTTTTGCTATGAATTCATCTGGTTGCACCATACAGATACACTCATTCAGATTTCCATTAAGGAACGCAGTCTTAACATCCATTTGCTAAATCTCGTAATTGAGATGAGCCGCAATGGATAAGAGAATCCGAATGGACTTAAGCATGGCTACTGGCGAAAAAGTTTCCTCATAGTCGATCCCTTCTTTCTGAGTATACCCTTTCGCAACAAGCCTAACTTTAAAGGTATGCACCTTCCCGTCCGCCCCTCTCTTCTTCTTATAGATCCACTTGCATCCAATGGGTTTAATCCTTTCATGTGGTTCTACAAGATCCCAAACCTGATTAGAGTACACAGACTCCATCTCTGATTTCATAGCCTTTTGCCAAAGTTCCACATCTTTATCTTGAAGTGCCTCATTGTAGTTACAGGGTTCGGCATGTTGATCATCAGGGATCATTTCAAAAGACTCTCCCAACAATGTATACCGACTGCGTGGAACAATAACCCTCCCACTACGACGAGGTACCGGTGTGTCAATAGGTGCCTCTACAGATGTCTCTTGTGGCGTTTCCTCCGTTTCCTCCTGCACTATTCTTGGTAAAGAAGTTTGTGCCGGTATCTCTCCTCTCAATTCCTCTAAAACAATTTTACTTCTGGGCTTGTGGTCTATCACATAGTCCTCTTCTAAGAACCGGGCATTAGTGCTAACAATGACCTTCTTATCCGTAGGACTATAAAATAGTCCACCTTTCGTTCCTCTAGGGTACCCCACAAACAAGCAAATTTCTGTCCTCGATTCCAATTTATGTGTGCTGGACTACCCCAAACCCGAACATGCTGCAGACTAGGTTTACGCCCAGTCCATAGTTCTGTCGGTGTAGATGGTACTGACTTAGATGGTACCAAGTTAAGAATATACGCTGTTGTTTCTAGTGCATGTCCCCAAAATGAAATCGGTAAATCTGAATAACTCATCATTGATCTTACCATATCCATAAGAGTCCTATTCATTCTTTCTGCTACACCATTTTGTTGTGGCATACCTGGAGCTGACAACTGGGATGTAATCCCTTCAGCTAACAAGTAGTCCCTAAACTCTCCCAAGAGGTATTTGCCACCTCGATCAGATCGTAGTGTCTTGAGACATTTACCCAGACGCTTTTCCGTTTCCGCCCTATACTCCCTGAATTTCTCAAATCATTCGGACTTACGGCGCATCAAATAAATGTATCCATACCTCGAGTAATCGTCAATAAAAGTGACAAAGTACTCAAAACCACCTCTAGCTTGGACATTCATAGGCCCACACAAATCAGAGTGAACCAATTCTAACGGCTCTTTGGCTCTATGTCCTTTTGCTGAAAAAGGCCTTTTGGTCATCTTACCTTCCAAACAGGATTCACAGATTGGAAGTTTCTTAACTTCTAATTGACCTAAAGGTCCATCTCTAACCAGTCTAGAAATCCTATTCAGATTAATATGACCAAGACGTAAGTGCCATAGATATGTTTGGTTCAATTTAGAAGGCTCTTTTCTCTTACATGGTAAATTATTAGTGTTATTCAATTCATGAAGTTGCACTGTAGGAAATATATGATTAATAATGTAGAGATCATCCACCAATGAATCAAAACAGATAAAACGTTTATTTAACTTAATAATCACAGAGTTACTAAAATAAACCAAATATCCATCCTTAATTAACTTAGAAACTGAAACCAAGTTTCTTCTAATAGTAGGAACATAAAACAATCTCTCTCTCAAAATTAAACTCCTATTACCATTAAATTTAAAAAAAACATTTCCTATTGCACTGCTGCCACTCTTGTAGCATTTCCATATATAGATAAATCTCCCCTTACTGAGTCTTTTGGTTTCCTGAAACCTCTGCAATGAATTGCAAACATGATTAGTGGCTCCCGTATCTACACACTAGGTACCGGTAGATAGCACCGCTAAACATGTTTCAACAACCTAGTGAAAAAGATTTATCTTATTTGTTCACTTTATTGAGAAAACTGGACATTCTTTCTTCCAGTGTCCTTTTGCTTGCAGTGAAAGCACTTGCCCGCAGGCTTTTTCACTCCACCTTGAGGCGCATGAACCGCCTCCACAACCTTTTTCTGAGACTTTATTTTTGCTTCTTCTTACCTTTCGGCTTAAAAGTAGAAGCTTTCTCTATCACTAACACTGATGGTGGTTTCTTCACAACCAAAAGACCCTCAGCTGCTTGGAGTTCCTTAAGAAGTTCCGCCAAAGATGAATGCATTTTGTTCATAGAATAAATCATGCGAAACTGCTTAAAACTCTCAGACTGCAGTGAGTTAAGAACCAAATCGATCTGGGTTTCCTCATCAATTTCAGCTCTAAGGATATCTAGTTCATTAAGAAGAGCTATCATCTTAAGAACATGATCCCTAATCGAGGTCCCTTCAACATGGGTGATACTTACCAATTCTTTCATAGCAACTAGCCTTATTGCACGATTTTGATCCCCAAACATTTCTTTGATATTCAACATCATATCGTACGCAGTTTCCATAGACTGATGCTGATATTGCAATATATTCGACATAGAAGCCAGAATATAACACCGCGCCATCTCATCAGCCTTGACCCAATTCTTATAAGGTCTTGCTTCCTGCTCTGTGGCATTCTCATCAGGTTTTAGAGGGCAATCCTCAGACAAAACAAATTTATGCCCCTCAGCAGTTAACACAATATCCAAATTTCTTTTCCAATCGACATAGTTTTGTCTAGTAAATTTATTTTCTTTGAGAATAATAGCAAGTGGATTGAAAGATCCCATTTTTTGAATCTGAGAATCAAATAACATAACAATCAATTATGAAGGGCAATAAAAACTTGAAGTTCATTTTGATATTGGTTCCCTCAACCACATGTTAAAAGAAAAACATTGGCAACCCTACACACCGTGAATAGCATGCCTCGATAGGAAGGTCGTCTACTCTTCATCATTCGTGTAGATAGGCACAACCTTTTAATTTTACTATCTAGACACTAGACCATGCCAAGCAAAATTAAATAGCCAATATTCATTCGGTCCTATAAATAATAATAGTGACTCAGATGGTGAGAATATTATTATTTACGGCTAAGTGTATACCATTACCTAGCCCCATGACCCATTGTTCCGTTATGAATTATCTCAGATGGAGAAGTAATTCACACAACAATTATCATAGACCTATCTTTGAAGGAAGTTTGTACCGATGAGTCCATAAATAATTTGCCCGATAGGGGGGAAGGTTCTAAAACCATCACACAAAATTAATTACATCATCTACATACTAGTAATGGAGACCGTGAGATTTATAAAAATAAACTCCCTCTCCCACTTAGTTATTTAAAAAATAATTTGTGAGGGTTATCAAACTTTTCGAGTTTGCAAAATCGCGATCTAGTTCAAAGCCAATTATCACCATATTGTCCCAATATGGTAAATTATCACATATGCAAACATTATGGAAATACAAGATAAAGAATCCATCTATTATGATCAAAGATGCAATCCTTGAGTAATAAGGAATCCTTCCAAATTTGAAATCCTTAAGCAATAAGGAGTCCTTCCAAACTTAAAATCCTTAAGTAATCTTTCCAAATTTGAAATCCTTCAACTATACTGTGTGGAAAGTTTAGATACTTTGAATCAATCAAGGAAACCAAAATCCAACCGTGTTTAAACAAGAAATTCGGATTTGACATATTCCCGCGTAAACTGCACAGCCTTCAGTATTTTGGCCATATCTTCCTCATCCGACCTCCAAATGAAGTGATTCAACTTGGGTTGGATCCAAATTCAATTATCTACAACTTTCGTGAAAAACAAATTTTCTAATTCCAGCGTTTACTGGGTCAAAATAGCCCTGCAATCAGACCCTATGAATCTGAAAAAAATCTGTTGCAAGCCATACAACTTGTATCTTTTGTATCTACTATCTTCAGTCTCCGAATAACCGTCGAATGCTATTATAATCGAAGAAACATACAAACATTGATCTTATGCCTCCAGTGGAGTTCACATGCTACATTAATTATTACAACCACGAAAAATAATCGTGGCACCCAATAAATAACACATGCTACGTTAATTATTACAACCACGAAAAATAATCGTGGTACCCAATAAATAATAATAACCACGGAAAATTATCGTGGAATCCAATCACATAAAATCAACAAAAATCATGTGACCATAATAGCTGGATAAGAACGCTGCAAAATAGAGTTAGCACAGTTCTACGTTCTACCCTCTATAATCGACGGACAACATGGCCTGTTTAATCCACACGCGCGATTACAGCCTGCTCTGATACCACTGTTGAGAAGCCGAATCCCAAGACTCAGTAATGACGCGTACAGATTAGACAACAAAAATTGTAAAACCCTATAAAGCGGAATTAGAATTCTACCGCAACTCCTTACGACACGAACGCTAGTTAAACTTGTTATAGCACGCCTTGCTATAAACCACGAATACTGCTCGATCGTACCTTACGATTTTCTACCGTATTCCCCACATGTCTAGAACACGAACCGAGTGTGGACTCTTTGGTGATCTGTTGTCTCTCTAAGCCTACCTCTATTTACTGAATAGTAGAAAAACATCCATCTGATCTAGAGAGCATAACGTGTATATATAAGGTTACGATAGGGATCTAAGGACTAATAAGTCTAGGCTTTCAATGTAAATAAGAAAACCTAATCCCATCAGAATTCTATTTCTTATTTCACTAAATATAATTCACACCATTACAGAATTATAATTGCACTCCGTCTTTATCTTAATTATATTACAAGCTCCATGATATTAAATACTTATTAATCTTCCCACGTTAAGATTACAAATACCTGTTGATTAAAATAAATTACTAACACCAGCAACTTGCTCAACCATCTGAGTGCCTTCCCAGTCAATTCCGACTGGTTAGGCACTGACAATGGGAGTTACTTGTGCAAGCAAGACTGTGCGGACAAACCAAGACCAGATCTGCACCAGAGCACCACCAAGCCCTTTGTCGATTAACCAACGCCCCACATAATATATAGAGCCATAGAGGAAACCATAGCAAAATCAAACTTGCAGGGCGTATTCACAATTCATTTGCAAATCAAGGTCTAGTGTAGATTCATAGCATGTAAGAAAGCAACAAAACTTCAAGATCACCAACAAAAAAAAAAAACATAATAAACGCCGAGCAAAAAAAAATAAAACACATAATAAACAAGTTCACAGTTCAAACCCACAAAAGGTAATACATGTAACCAAAACAAGTTCACTGAGGACGGAAATGATTCTGGACATAAGCTTGAATTGCCAAAACTCCTCAATGTCATTTTGGCTGCATAAATTTTACCACCATCACTCGCTCCTTTCATCAAGTTTGCCACCAGCACTTGCTAGTCGCTTCCGGTAGAATCACTGTACTGGAGATCGTAACCTATTACGAAATCTGAATCAAAATCTGGATCGAAATCTTCAATTTCCAAGAAAAGAGCCCTAGTCTCCCCCTGTAATTTGAACCCTGCACACCTATATCAACAGTCAAATGTCAAGAGTGTAATTTCAAACAAATAAAAATCTTAGTCTCGGAAACAAAACTCCTTCGACGTGCTTTTATTTGGACATTCTAAAAGAGTGTCCAATGTTAGAGATTTTCAAAATAAAGGAGTCGTCGTTTTAGTTTTGTAAAATTTCCTTGTTTCCTTAGAATGCTTGTTTTCCTCTTTTTGTGCTTTGTCCCACATTGGTTAGTTGAGAGATGTTGGAGTGGTATATATTAGGAAACGTTCCTAATATGAATAAACAATGATCTAGTGTGGTGCAGCCCTATGGTGCATCGCCCATACCGGCAAAGCCGGTACGCACACGCACGCGGCGTGGGCAGTGTGGCGTGGGCTGTGGTGCATTGTGGCGCTTTAGCGGCGCACTTTGCACTTAGCACGTCAGCGCTAGGCGCCTTGTAGGCGCCATTTCGGTGTGACTGGATGTGACTAGTCGATCTAGACCATAGGATCTGATCCAACGGTCAGATTAGATCGGGTGCGTACCCATTCTCAATGGGTGCTTAGTGGCCTATAAATAGATCACTACTTGTCAGAATCCACACACACATATAATCCGAATTTCTCCCACATCTCTCTCTATGTTTTTCTAGCATTCATTCTGCGTTCTGTTTTGCTGCAAAAAATAGAACACAGTGATTCTCGGTTCTTATATTCGTTCAAGCAGGTATTATGTCCGTTTCGTTAGTGCAAACGAAAACGGAAAGAACTTCGAGTTCGAGCTTCGATTTATCTTGAAGGCAGATTTGCTGTAAGCCTTTGCATACCAATTGGTGGGGGCAAATACTGTCTTTAGGAAAGCGACATAGTCGTGACTCGAAGCGTATTACAGGTTTTGTGGAGATTTCGTCAACAGTACAAATTGCAGCGGCCAATTTTTCCAACAATCTAAAGACAGTATTTTACTATGGCGATGTCTCTACAAAAGATGACGCAGGACTTTCTAAAATTGGAGCGGTTTGAAGGCGGGAATTTCAGGCATTGGCAGAAGAAGATGCACTTCTTGTTGACTACGTTAAAGGTGGTTTATGTTTTGACTACTCCGAGTCCGGAGATACCGGAGAATCCGGATGATGAAACTATGGAACAGGCCCGTGAAAGGGGCAAATGGGAGAATGATGACTACATCTGTAGAGGACACATTCTCAATGCACTGTCGGATGCACTATTCGATATCTATCAGAATTCTATGACTGCAAAGGAACTTTGGGATGCACTCAACGATAAGTATCTTTCTGATGACGCTGCAAGTAAAAAGTTTCTTGTTAGTCAGTTTATGAATTATCGCATGGTTGATACTAAGCCGGTGATTGATCAGTTGCATGAGATTCAGTATATCCTTAGTCAGTTTAAGGTTAAGAATATGCATATGGATGAATCTATTATTGTCTCCTCTGTTATTGACAAACTGCCTGCATCTTGGAAAGATTACAAAAAGGAACTCAAACACAAGACCGAGGAATATACCCTTGATCAGTTGGCCCAACACCTTCAAGTGGAGGAAGAGACAAGGCGCCAGGAGGGTAAGGATAATTCTACTTCTAAGGTTCATGTGGTGGAAGAAAGTTCCAACAAGAAACGCAAGAACAAGGGCGGTGACAAGTCTTCTGGTAAATGGAAGAAGCAAAAACTGGATCCTACCGATACTGGTTGCTGGCATTGTGGCAAACCTGGGCATCTTAAGAAAGATTGCAAATCCCTGAAAAGGAAGAACTCTGGTGGAAATCCAGGAGCATCTGGGGCAAAGAATTCTAAATTCATTGCTGTTGTTTCCGAGGTGAATATCCTCAAAGATGTTGGAGATTGGTGGTTTGATTCTGGTGCAACAAAGCATGTCTGCAATGACAAAAGGTTTTTTACTGAGTATAAACCAGTTGCAGATGGCACCGTTCTGTTCATGGGAAATGCATCAACTGCACCCGTTAAGGGTAAGGGCAAAGTGGACTTGAAGTTCACTTCTGGCAAGACGCTGACTCTTACTGATGTGTATCATGTTCCGGAAGTTAGGAAGAATTTCGTGTCTGCAAGTCTACTTAATAAGTATGGCTTTAAAGTTGTATTTGAGTCTTGCAAAATTGTTGTATCCAAGGGTGGTGTGTTTGTTGGCAAAGGCTATGCAACCGAGGGGATGTTTAAACTTAATATCAATAACACAATTGTTTCTGTTTATATGCTTGATTCTTTTTATTTATGGCATACTCGTTTAGGACAAATCAGTACAAGGAAAATGGATTGCATGATTAAATCTGGACTAATTCCTAATTCTGATAATGATATGGTTGATAAATGTAAGATTTGTATGGAATCAAAGATAACCAGATTGCCTTTTCCTAAAATCGAGCGGACTTCTTCATTACTTGAATTGATTCATTGTGATGTATGTGATTTTCATAGCACTCCAACTAGAGGTGGAAAACTTTATATGGCAACATTCATAGATGATTATTCGAAGTTTTGCTATGTCTATTTGCTTCATTCCAAAGATGAAGTGCTTGATAAATTTGTTGCATATAAGACTGAAGTTGAAAATCAATATGGTTTGAAAATAAAACGTCTTAGGTCTGACAGGGGTGGTGAATACCACTTCCCTGTTATTGTGAATCAGTAGGGATAATTCATGAAGTAACTGCACCTTATACACCACAACAGAATGGAGTGGCCGAAAGGAAGAATAGAACTTTATCTGAGATGGTGGTTGCTATGCTAAGCAATGCAGGATTAAGTAAAGGTTTGTGGGGCGAAGCCATACTTACCGCGGCTTATATCTTGAATCGAGTACCTCTCAAAAAGTCTAGCATTACTCCATATGAGCTCTGGTCAAAAAGGAAACCAAACCTGAGCTATTTTAAGACTTGTGGGTGTAGGGCGATTGTGAGATTGCCTGGATCTAAAAGGAAGAAACTAGGTCCAAAAGGAATCGAGTGTGTATTCCTTGGATATGTTTTGCACAGTAAAGCATATAGGTTTCTAGTGGCTGAGCGTAATGATGTTGTGTCCATCAACACCATCATTGAATCTCGAGATGCAGTGTTTTATGAAAATAGATTTGACAGAATTCCAAGGTTAAAATCCAGTAAGGATTTGGAATCTAATAAAGATTCAAGAGTTTCCTTTGGTGTCCGAAAAGGACAATGAGCCTTTCGAGGTTCCAGTTGAAGGAAATGAACCTGAGGAACAAGTTGAATTGAGGAGGAGCAAACGAGTTCGGACAGAGAAAACGTTTGGTCCTGATTTCATAGTTTTTCTAGTTGAAGGCACTAGAGAGACTTCATGTGCTCACAATGTATTTTCACTTCACGTGGAAAATGATCCTTTAACATTTGAGGAAGCAATGAAATCACAAGACGTGGCTTTCTGGAAAGAGGCTATCCAAGATGAGATGGACTCTATTATAGGTAATAATACATGGGCTTTGGCGGATTTACCACCTGGTTCTAAATCAATTGCTTGTAAATGGATTTTCAAAAGGAAAATGAAAATTGATGGAATTATTGATAAGTTCAAGGCCAGACTCGTAGCCAAAGGTTTTACCCAGAAAGAGGGTATTGATTACTTTGATACCTATGCCCCGGTTGCTAGAATCTCAACAATTAGAGTTTTAATTGCTCTTGCTTCTATATACAAGTTTGAGATACACCAAATGGATGTCAAGACTGCATTCCTTAACGGTGAGTTAGATGAGGAAATCTATATGCAGCAACCAGAGGGGTTCGTTGTGCAAGGTTATAAGCACAAAGTTTGCAAGCTTATAAAATCTCTTTACGAACTTAAGCAAGCACCTAAGCAATGGCATGAGAAGTTTGACAAAGTGATTGTGTCAAATGGTTTTACAATACACCAAACTGATAAATGCGTGTATAGTAAGTTTAATGGCAAACGAGGAGTTGTTATCTGTTTGTACGTAGACGATATGCTCATTTTTGGTACAGACCAAAAAAGCGTTCAGAGTACAAAAGATTTTCTTTCTGCTAACTTTAGTATGAAAGATATGGGTGTTGCTGATGTAATATTGGGAATAAGAATTAAAAGGAATGGTGGTAATTTAATTCTATCCCAGGAACATTACATTGAGAAAATTTTAAAGAAGTTTAATCACTTTGAAAGCAAACCAGTGTCTACTCCATATGACTCTTAATCACCATTGGATCATAATGAGGGGAGAGCGGTGTCACAACTAGAGTATTCTAGAGTGATTGACAGTTTAATGTACGCCATGACAAGCACGAGACCGAATATTGCATATGCGGTGGGGAGGCTTAGTAGGTATACTAATAATCCTGGGCATGTACATTGGCACGCAGTACATAGAGTACTGCGATACCTCAAAGGTACTATAGATTATGGAATAGTCTATAGTGGGTATCCTTCGGTTCTAGAAGGATACACTGACGCTAGTTGGATTACTGAGCGGAATGATCACTCGTCAACGAGTGGTTGGGTTTTTACACTTGGAGGAGGGTCAATCTCCTGGGGATCTAAGAAGCAAACGTTGATAATAGACTCGACCATGGCAGCCGAGTTTGTAGCGTTAGCTTCTGGTAGTAAAGAGGCAGAATGGCTAAGAAATCTATTACTGGAAATTCCAGTGTGGCCTAAGCCTATGCCACCTGTATCGCTGCATTGTGATAGTCAAGCTACGTTGTCACGAGCGTATAACCAAGTGTATAATGGGAAGTCCAGGCATATAGGACTAAGGCATAGCTATGTGAGACAATTGATTATTGATGGGGTGATAACCATTGATTTTGTTAAGTCAAGTCAAAACTTGGCGGATCCTTTTACGAAAGGCCTTGCAAGGGATTTGGTGTTGAAAACATCAAGGGGAATGGGACTTTTGCCCAATTAGTTTAATCACTCCTGGTGGAAACTCAACTCAACCGGTTGATACTCTCAATCTCTTGAGTTCAATGAGAAACTACACCACATGTCGTGATTGGAAACACTTTAAGTTATTTTACACATTCCAAGGTAAAGTGTTTTGTACCTATAATGTGAATACAAAGGAGGTTGAACTACTTAGTTCTTAATAGATTGTTTGTGCTGATGTTATAGGAGTACGGATAGCGATCTACCTATGTGAATGTGGAGGTGGTGCCGCTTCCTATAGGTCACAGGGGCTAGACCTTAGAGCGTTCATGAATTCAAGATAAAAGACCTAAGGCCAGTTCACGGGTCAACCGATTAGGATATCTGCATTATTTGGAGGATTATGTGTGAGACACGTCCGGTTGGTCGACAGAGGACAACTAGTTCAAAGACACGTCTACTATGCTGCCCTGACTAGCTTTGATATGTTTTCACTAAGTAAGTAGTTGAAGTCGCAAGACACTATTTATGTATGCATAAACCTTGTAGTAAGAACCGAGAATATTTCATCTATATTTCGAAAATGGTGGGGGATTGTTAGAGATTTTCAAAATAAAGTGTTGTCGTTTTTGGTTTTGGAAAATTTCCTTGTTTCCTTAGAATGCTTGTTTTTCCTCTTTGTGTGCTTTGTCCCACATTGGTTAGTTGAGAGATGTTGGAGTGGTATATATTAGGAAACATTCCTAATATGAATAAACAATGATCTAGTGTGGTGCAACCCTATGGTGCATCGCCCATACCGGCAAAGCTGGTACGCACATGCACACGCGCGCGCCCGGCGTGGGCAGTGTGGCGTGGGCTGTGGTGCATTGTGGCGCTTTAGCGGCGCACTTTGCACTTAGCACGTCAGCGCTAGGCGCCTTATAGGCGCCATTTCTTATTGCGAGTTGGCGGTAACGTGGCGCTGACGTGGTATGCCGCGTGTCGCACACGTGGCAGGTGAGTCACACGGAGCGGTTCCGATCGGGTGCAACTCGAGCCTACGGGTGCGTTGGTTCGTAGAGTTGCCATCTCAGCTGTCGATCGCGAACGGGCACGATCCAACGGATTGGATCAAATCCGATTGGGTGTGAGCGAAGCAGTACACCTGTTCGGTGTGACTGGGTGTGACTGGTCGATCTAGACCATAGGATCTAATCCAACAGTCAGATTAGATCGGGTGCTTACCCATTCTCAATGGGTGCGTAGTGGCCTATAAATAGACCACTACTTGTCAGAATCCAGGGTTACACACATATAATCCGAATTTCTCCCACATCTCTCTCTATGTTTTTCTAGCATTCATTCTGCGTTCTGTTTTGCTGCAGAAAATAGAATACAGTGATTCTCGGTTCTTATATTCGTTCAAGCAGGTATTTTGTCCGTTTCGTTAGTGCAAACGAAAACGGAAAGAACTTCGAGTTCGGGCTTCGATTTATCTTGAAGGCAGATTTGCTGTAACCCTTTGCATACCAATTGGTGGGGGCAAATACTGTCTTTAAGAAAGCGACATAGTCATGACTCGAAGCGTATTACAGATTTTGTGGAGATTTCGTCAACAGTACAAATTGCAGCGGCCAATTTTTCCAACAAAAATAACATTAGTTTTCTCAAAACTCTTGATTGGGCGAGTATTCAATTATTTAAAACAATGTTGGGCAGGTGCACTTATACAATTCTAATTTTTTTGAAAAACAACTACTATAGGTTTAATAAAAATTTGAAACATGGGAATGGCAGTCGTCTGGACTTGTCCACCCCTCGGTCTGTCCTTGAACTTCAGAAAGATCCTCCTATAAGTTTATTTGCATGATGTGCGATAATCTTAGTTGCTCACTTGGGGTTGGAACCAAAGAGGAACTTTGGGGCGCCCACCCGAGGCCAAAGCTGAGACCATCCCCAGACAGATTAAAGCCCAAATGTCAAAATTGTTCAGGTAATTACCCAAGAATTTGTTGAAGTATTGAGCCCTTGCCAATGTCGAAAGGGTGACATCGAGAATATTCGTCAACTGTTGAGAATATGATGAAATCACTGAAATCAGGAAAAGAGAATACAGCAGAAGGGAATGTCCGGGATATACTTACATATAACTACGAACTCTGCTTGGATTGGATGATGTGAAATTTTTTGTATGGGGTGGGCTGTATTGCCATGATACGAGTTGTGTCTTTCCTTACTTCAAAGGTATAAACACTGAGGTAACAATCGATGCAAGCTTTCGAACAGGTGCAAAAATGCTTTTGGTCAGCTGGGGGATATGGAACTAAGAAGGCAGGAAGCAACCAAAGAAAGTAAAGCAACTGCAGACATAAGTTGTGATAATCTGTATCTGGAGAACATTGTACCGCTGCCATTGCAAAACCGTGCGAACAAAATGGAACGGAGATGACGAGAAGACTTTCGGTTGGGCAAAATCAGGTTGCCATTCATATAACTTCAGGTTGACTGACTTACCAAAAAAACTTCAGCTTGATTATCTCTTCTCAATCTTCGATGCTTATTACGGTCCTCTTTTTCTCTGCTATGGAAGGGTTCAAATAATCCACGCTTATACTGGGGCGCCTTTGCTCCAAACACGGTACAAAAGATAACATTTCATATAGATTCAGCTATAATAGCATTGGGTATAGACTGCGTAGTGATGCCTGTCAACGGTTTGTAGTTGTTTATGTCCTTGCTCGTAATTGTGGAAGAATCTGCCCGTATCTGTCCTATGTTCTTGATTATGTCTGTTGCGTGTATTTTTGTTAAGTCTTTGAAGAAGGGTTGAGACCTATATACATACTGCTGAGAGCGGATTTAATTCATTGCGTTCAGATGTAATTCATTGGTAGAACACGAGAGGTCATGTGCAAAGTCAAATTGAAAGTTATCCTTAAAAAGATCACTCAGCAATCTCCCAAAAAAGTAAAATGGCAAACAATTAACCCTAAATGGAAACAAACTTATCTCTTTCACTGCATGTTGCTCTGTTGTTTGAGAATCATGACTATTCTACAACTGATAGACTTTTTTTTTATAGAGTATTTGTCATTTTTTTGGAAGATTAAAAATAATGCACATTTTGAATGCTATAGGTTTTGAATATTGGCTATGGGATCAGTGACGTACAAAAACAACGCAGTGATTATATAGAATTTGTAGTTCTTTCCTTGTCCTTCTAATCTTGTTCTTGGCTTGCATACTGATAGCAATTCATGCCAATCGTGTTGATGTCTTGAACTGTGTCTGTACGAGCACTTGCTAGAAATAATAATGAAGTCGATTCCTATGTTTAGCGGATTATCCGTCAAGTTTCTTGTGGGGCTGTTGTGGATCTATCAGAAGCTGGCCTGCTACAAGCTCAGGGTAACCTTATTATTTATTTTAAGAAAATAATTTTGTAGATGTACCCATTGATCAGTTGATTTGTTTGATTAAAGTTGGAAAAACTCATGCCTGAACCAATTACTAATGCATTGCTTATCGTCTTTCACTTGGGTGCACATTGTAGGATCTTCTTGATAACAACATAGCTTAGGAAAGGAAGCTAGCCTTCATATTCCTTGTTCTGTCATTATCAGGCATTGTATTAATTGGAATTGTGAATGTTCTGATAAACAAGGGTACAACGAATATGGTCAGCTCGGCGGATGTCTTACTCGTGAAGGGCTTTAGGAGGCTCGTATTATAAGTGGACATGCAAAATTCCTTGATGAAGACACCGAGCTCGTAAAGATCACCAAGGCGTCATGCGGGCCGGCATACGAGACTGCAGCTATCTCAAATGAAGGAGAGGTGTAAGTGATTCGAAGGACCTTTTCTGATGGGGCTAGCTTCTACTGTTACAGTATGAGTAATGTGGTCAGCCGCATGGCCCAAATGAAATTACTTGAAGAGTTTGGAAAAGCACTTCTCACGTTTAGCCTCAGACAGGGCTCTACGGAAATGAGATACAGTTTCATTATCTGGCTTGTCCTCCTAGCTTGGGGAACGACATTGATATTTTCATGAAAATCACTTATTTAATCTCGGTGCTCGCTTCTTTGTGGTTTACTGCTGGAGAATAATTTTTCTGAATATAAAGACATTAATGCTTGTTTGTTTAGTCTTGTTAACTGGTCACTTTGGATGGTGAGAAAAGAAAAGGAAACTACAAATCCTGTTGTTTATTCTAAGCAAATCTAAACAGAAAAAAGGAAAAAAGAAAACAAAGAGGTGAGAAGCTAGAATTCTTTCTATTATGATTTAATTTTGCAATGAAAATAAACTTTAAGATGCGTTTGATTGGATGGAATGGAATGTAAATAGAAATGGAATTAAGAATGGAATAGAATTTGAGGAATTGAGAATGGAATAATCATTTCCATTCTCATGTTTGTTTGTGCTTAAGAATAGTCATTCTCATCTCCAATGGAATAGTGTGGTAATAACAATTTTTAGAGTGACAATAGTAATTTTTGGAGTGGCAATAACATTTTTTGGAGGGACAATAATAATTTTTGGTGTGGCAATAGTGAATGTTGGAGTGACACTAGTAATTTTGGTGTGACAAAGAAATAGAATAACAATTCCTTAGTTTTTTGGATGGAATGACAATTCCTTTACTAAGGTGAATAGTGATTCCATTTAGAATCATCATTCTATTATTCAATGATGAACCAAACATTGAAATAAATAAGTCATTGGAATGACT
Organism: Rhododendron simsii; assembly: GCA_014282245.1. Classification (NCBI taxonomy): domain Eukaryota; kingdom Viridiplantae; phylum Streptophyta; class Magnoliopsida; order Ericales; family Ericaceae; genus Rhododendron; species Rhododendron simsii. The sequence goes on along the minus strand of WJXA01000201.1, from coordinate 1,726 downwards.
ATTTCATTCCAACCTTGATTCCACCTAACCAAACATACCCTAAGAATATAGTTGAATATTGAAAAAGTGCTTTTGCTTCAAATTTCCTCATTGCAATCAAACATTGGGTTCTAGCTCCAATAGTGTGAACAATCATATATATACCAATCGCTACAATGATTTTTTCAGGAATTTTTGACACGATCACACAACAAAAAGCTAATTAGTCAGATATCGTTTTCTTTTTGATCGAACTACTTTTATCTTATAAAATGAGCAGTCACTATATCCACTGCCATGGAAAAATATTCAAGGCAAAGTTAAGTCACCCATATCCGAACAATTGGATGGATTAGACAGAAAATTGAACAGCACAAGTTATCAAAAATTGAATCCGTGATATGCCCTTCGTGGCAAAATTAACTGTACCCGACAGTCCAAGACTATGGATCGCAAAGAAAGCATCTCCTAAACTAGCTAGCTTCAACATCCGTGCAATTATTGACTTTTATAATTTAAATTCCAGCACAAATTTAATTAATCATCCCCACAATCCTCGTACTGACAAAACAGTACTAATTTCCAGAACTGAAGATAATATAGTCTGCAGTGTGAACACAACTTTAAATAACCCTTTTTGATGTTCATTGTTTTGCTAATCCATATTAGAATAATCAAAGCTCGAATTAGTACAACATTAATTAATCTTTCAGAATTTTGATTTTAATGTTTAATATTTAATGTTTCAAAGAAACCCCCCAAGGCAGAGTCACTCTAGACTTAATTTGGTAAACCCCAGATGCTCTAAATCAAAAACTATTACTCCGTAGTAATTCCTGAGGTAACCATCTACCATGTGGCGTGCTTCCAGCAAATGAAAAATCGCTACACACAAAATGTGGTCACCCCTCATCTCCCCCCTCACCAAACAAAAGTGTCACCGTGTCTCACCTACTAAATTTGTTGCGACATGATTTTGCCATGATGACAACATGAATAGCGTCAGAGTATTGACGAATTACCAAGTCGGATTTTTTTTTCTTTTTTTTGTAAACCACATGTACCATTCAAGCCCAATCCTACCATTATAATGATTTTTCAGTAACTTGTCCACTCTTTATTATATACATATACACACCCCCACACCCACACACAGACACACTTATTGTACACGCAAATTCACAAAAGTATATCTAGTAGATGTATAAAGACTTGTGGGTTGACACGGTGAAAGAGACACTCTCTTACCAGATGTGATGCTTAATTGGTTTTGGGTCTTAACCGGTGCAGGTGCAGCTTCCCTTCCGTATATGCCCCTCCTGCCAAATGCGCAATGCGCATACATAAACATATAAATAGAACTAGCACTACAACACGAAAGGGTTCTAGCGAGGATTTGGTTTCCTCGCTAAAGTACTTAATTTCCTCGCAGAACGTATTAGCGAGGAAAAATTTCCTCGCTAGTTTTCCTCACTAAAACCTTGTCGCAAAAGGCTTTAGCGAGAAAAAAAAATTCCTCGCCTATTCCAACACAATTGCGAGGAAATTTTTCGTCGCTAAAGGCCGTGAATTTACTATTACCAATAGTAATTGGCGAGGAAATTTTTTCCTCGCTAAAATAAATCCAAAAAGTAAACAAATCTCTCCGCTTTTTTTGCCTCTCCCAACACTTGAACCTTGGACCTCTTGTATATGACACCTAACACCTACCCACCGCACCACTTTGCACTTCTAAGTAAAATTGTGA
>WJXA01000200.1:0-42373 GCA_014282245.1 Rhododendron simsii | reverse complement strand
TCTTTCTGATACAGATAGTCCTCTATCTGCATCTTCCAGAAAGCAAAGTCCGAACCATCGAACTTCTCGATTTGCGATTTTCCTTCTTTTGAACCCATAGCTCCCTCTGAAATCTGGACTGCCCAAAAGCTTTAATCGGAAAACTGTTGAACACCCTTATCGCAACCGCAGCTCTGATACCAGCTCTTGGGAAATCAGAGCCTCGCGCTCAACTCACAACGAACAAAAAACACTTCAGGATCTTGGGATACTATCGTCACAGAAAACAAAACTAGAGAAAAGGAAGAGAAAGAGGAATAGAAAAACAGAACACACAGATATACGAGGTTCGACAACTTGCCTACGTCCCCGGGAGCCACACCAGTCCACTATGAACAAAGAAAACTAAAGATTACAAGCCTTCTCTTTCCTCTATGAGAAAAGTTTTCTCTTGCACTCTCTCTCTCTCTAGAATTCTTTCTCTGTATAGCAAAAACAGCCTCTCGCTTTTTTTGCTTGCTCAAAAAATAATAAATACAACAACTAATATTTATAGGCAAACCCTAAGTGATAGCGGAACCCCTCCAACCAACTTGGGCCGCGGCCCACGGCCCATCTTGGCCCGAGCCTGCCTGTCGCGCGCTACATGCCGCGAGCCTGACCGCGTGCCTACCTGTCGCGGAACTCTCCGCGCTGGTCACGAACCTTTGTTGCTGAACTCTTTTGCTGAAAGTTGTCTGCATCCCCAATAAAATTTTGTATTTCATAAACACTAAATTGTATTACACTGAGAAACTGTCTTTCTCAAACACTGTCTCACACATTTTGACGGGCCACTTTTATTTTGCATACTTGCATATTCAGATTACAAGCCTATTTATAGGCTAAACAAATCACAGACACACAAATTTAAGATAGCATTCATACAAGAGAAGAAACACAAAGAAAGCATTCCCCATGCATGGGTCCATCAGTGGTGGAAGTGCCGGACAGGGTACCCTAGCTTCTGCCTCTGCATCTCCAATTCATTGTGCATTTGAATCAGGATTTGCAACTCCATCTCCATTATCCCATTCTCTAATCTCCTTTGTTGATATACTGCTCCAAAAGTGGTGAAAAAGAAAATGATTATTTCCTTATTTATCAAAGAATCTTGTAAATTTCCAGCACATACTATACTGACATCTGATTTTTTTTTTCAAACGGAAATATACATATGCTTCTTTTGGATTACTATTCACCTTAATGAGGCATTGGAAAATGTTAAAAATTATAACCAAAAAATTAAAAAAAAAGTTCATAAAAAGACAGAAATAAGCCCAAGTGGAACCAAAGACAAAAATAATCAAAAGAAGATCCACTTGGACTTATTTATGTCTTTTTATGAATTTTTTCCGAGTTTGGTCCATAATTCTCCACCTAGACGAATGTGAAAAATTAGTCAAATGTTCCGACCAAAGTTTATAATAAAAATCACTAACAATGCAAATAAAAAGAAAATAAGCTACGACAGTTCAAAATCCCCGGCCCTCCAATTTTAAAAGAACTCCATATTGATGATGTATGTATAATGGACAGGCTAGGAAATTATTGAATTGCACCAAATTGTTCTTTCCACTTAATTACCTCTCCAAACGGTTGTAGCGCCGTTGATGATTGTCGAAATTGTGATAGGATCCAACCTAGTGCTGCGCGTTAATAAACCTAAGAAAATCACAAACATATATGCAATTACTTTCACTTCTTAGGAGGGGAAGTTGGAGAGAACAATCTATTATCAATGATCGATCGCAATCCCACGATGAATACAAGGTGAAAGAAATCAATCCTCATGAACATAATGAAATGAACAGATATACTAAGAAATAAAACGACTAAGATGGAAAAATCTTACATCAAAAATGTACCAACACAAGAAAATGAAAATGTCATGGAAAGTTGGATAAAGGGATTCCAAAGTAGCACGGCAAGAACTTGACCATCAGGAATTCAGAGTATATATTTATTAAAATGTAATGAAAAAAATTCGAAAGGCATGCAATTTTGACATATATTGAAAATGGAGAACGTCAGACAAAGTTGGACAAAACTCATCAACTTTAAAACTCGTGTATATATATACAAACATACTGAAATATACAACCGGATCGAAGAGGCCGCTATCTTACTTGTGCAATGCTGCAGAAGGCGACTACATTCACAAAACAGTTCTCTAATCGAGGTTGTGTGAAAGAAAGGATTCCGTTGGCCAGAGGAGGACCGGCTAGCGAGCTTAATGACTAGCAGCTTTTCTATTTTTTGTTTGCAATGGTCAGGCTAGCTACGGCAAAGTCTAATAAACCACTTGATTGCTTCGAAAGATTATAAGAGCCAATGGTGGAGATTGGCTGATCACGACCCGTCGATTCCGTACGCATAAGAAAGTAAGAAACAAAAGCTAAATACGTACCCACAAACACAGCACATAGGCCCCGTGTGTTCAAAAATATCATAGAAAATGAGATTAAGCTTCATGGTTTGGCAAGAAAAACAGATAAAAGGGGAGAAACCAAGTGTTAGTTCCAAGAAAACAGCTGAGCTGAAATCTTGTGTATCTAATATCGATCGATCTATCCTTAGCGGTTTCTGCTTTCTAAGTATGGAGGTGATGAAGATGATCCTGGTAAAGAAATGAATTTCTATTCTATCCTTCTAAAAGGGGAATAATACAGGATTATTACCAGTTGGAAGTTGAGTGATCACTGGTGCGGTCTGCATGAAAGAGCGACGACATATTTATAGCCTCTCAATGGCACTTCTCTACCCCATGTCCAGCGAAATGGTCAGCTACGGAGCTACCGCGTAAAGAACTTGGTTAGGGGGCATTTACGAGGAATGTCAAAAACTACAGTATAATAGTATTATCACAAGGAGCAACTTGGTAATGAGTGAGAGCGGTTTCCAAGGCATTGAGCTCAACTTAGGGGTTGTTCCTGAAAGTTAAAAAATCAAATACTAAAAGTTGAATGCTAATTTTTTTAACTTGAAAAGCTGTTTGATGAACATATTAATTAAGCAGTGAATTAAACAATGATGAATTAATTATAATTCTCATTCTCTTTTAATTTAAACAATGATGAATTAATTACAATTCTGATTCTCTTTTAATTTTGATGCTTGTGGTGGTGCTAGTCGGGTGGTGGTGATGCTAGTGGAGTGGTGATCTCTTTTGCCGTACCTTCAAAAGAGATCAGCCTGGTCGCGATCCCCTTTCGGCTGTGCAACACCGCGATCTAACCTCTAGTGGCTTCTCCTCGGGCCCTACCAAGTCGACTGGAGCAGCTGGGCCAAGTTGCTTGAAGGGTCGACATCCCTCGATGTCATGCCCAAGCCTTCGGAAGAACCACGAGCGGCCCTTCATTAAAATTTCAGTCAACCCCTTTAGCTTTTATATATTATGTTTCGGCCCAATCAATAATCATAAATCGTATTTATTAGAACTGATAAAATTGTCATAATGCTTTGACTAGTATTAAATTAGCATGAAGTTTACTACTAATATTATTATTTCTAATTCCTTATTTCTTTGTATATAATTACTTCAAATGGTATTAAATTAGTATGAAGTATAATGAACCCATCAAAGACTTCTTATATTGGTTGCCTTATATATAATTGGCCCTGAAAGACTTGTTATATTTTTAAAATAATGCATGATAGTCTCATTTCTAGCACTACCGTTTTTTGAAAAGAAAAAAACGTTTGAGATTTCTATGCATTTAAAATAAGTTGGGGGCAATTTTAGTTATTTTTGTGGGGTCAAAATAGAAAATTTTGGTTGAAAAAAACTAATGTTCTGGTAAAAAATCAAAGTGAGTGGAGTCACTAGATCCACTTGTCCTTTAGGGCCCCACCCATGCTAGTACTAAATAGTATCAATAATTCTACAATCACACTCATTTTACACACCCAAATACACATTCACTCATACTGCACACTTTAGCGTGTAGATGCGTATTTGAGTGTGTGTTTGGGTGTGGTCCTAGAATAATTGAAATAGTATTGCCTAAGGTTGACCATGGTTGCATATAAATACTCTGTGTATGCTCTGTTTATTTAACATGGGCTTCCAATTGGTAATAAAATATTCCTCTCCTCAAATGCCTGTTTGAGAAAGATACAAAGATCACCTTTTTACCCATTATTCATCTTTAGGCAACCAATATTGCTATACGTTTATTGTAAGGAAATTGATTTTAGCACTTTAAAAATTGATTGAGGGGCTTCAAAATGATGTTGTTTTGTGTATCAACACAGTTCAGTTTTGAAGCCCCTCTATCAATTTTTGTAGTGCCAAAATCACAATCCTTATAATAATACATATACATGCAGATATGTAAGATTGCCCTAATGGTTTGGGCGGATGCCCAAGTTTTGGGATTACTTCTCAAGATCCGGGGTTCATTTCTCCACTGGATGAGTACTCTACAGTGAGTGGGGAACGTTACTGGTGTGACCACGTTAGCTCCCTCAGAGGTTTGGGTTGTGCAATCGAGTCCATATCTTGGCTATATGGTACTTCATCCATTATGGAAAAAAACCAAAAAAAGCAAAATTGGAGCTTTTTTTTTTTTTTCCTCTTAAACTTGATCTTTGCCTAAGCTTTTCAAGATTCCAAAATTAGAGCTTTTTATTTTTCAAAACATTTTTCACCAAGCATTTGTTAATTTCGAAATTACAGTGTCAAAATATTGAACATTCCTGCAGAATTCCTCAATCCAATTTGGGATTCGCGCTTTACAATGTACCGATCAAATAGAGGGAGTGAGGTTGGTTAAGTCTTCACTAAGAATTTATGGTCGGAAACCCCTTTATTACACTAATAATTTGTGAATCTTTGTGAAATTCTTTTAAAACATATATATATATATATATATATATATATATATATATATAAGTCCGGATCCCCTGAGGGATCCCGGATTTTGGTGTGGTGCGGGATTCTATTGTGAGCCGTTGGATTTAAATCCAACGGCCTGGATTAGAGAAGCCCTTAAATCTCCAAAGAAATTACACTTTCCCCCTCACACTCACACTTTCCCCCTTCTCCTTTCATTTCACGGACAGACCAAAGAGAGAGAGAGAGAGAGAGGTGACGCGAGCGAACCAGAGAAGATCGAACGAAGAGGAGAAGATCGAAGACGAACGAAGATCCACCCGAAGACGAACGAAGATCCACCGAGGTTTCTCTGTCATCTTTTTCTCTCGGGAAAAAACAAAATCTGGATCGGAAGAACTTTTTTCTCAGAAATTAGGAGTTTTTTTGTAGGACGAAGGACGAAGAACGAAGAGGAGAAGAAGAACCAAGAAGATCGACTGGAGAACGAGGTATCTCTGTCATATTTTTTTCTCTCTCGTTCAAAAAAATAAAAATCTGGTTCGGAAGAAATTTCTCAAAAATTAGGGTTTTTTTTTTTTTAAGGACAAACGACGAAGAACGAAGAGGGGAAGAAGAACGAAGAAGCTCGACTGGAGAACGTGATTGAACCAAATAAGGTATCTCTCCCTCCTCACCGTTTGACTGATTTGAACCCCTTTTTGTTAGGTTTCGATTTCGATTCTGGAATTCAGCTTCTGATTAAATGACAAGCATCCTTCTTCAATAAAGTTTCTGAGTAAGATTTGGACTTCCGGGCCCCATGATTGTTTGATGGAGGCATGTAGTTCATACTCATATGTTTACATCGGATATTGTGTTGTTAATTTTTCATTAGAGACTAGACTTCATTGCATGGGGATCAGAAAGATTGGCAACTGGATTGGTTACAAGGGTTCTGATAGGTAAAAAATTGGATGGGGAATTTGACTGGGTAGTATGTCTTAACGAATACTTCACTTACGTGTCGTGAATTGCGACTTTGATATTGGCGACCCATTCTCGGACACTTGCTCTTGCTCGTTTCTCTAATTTCTTCCCGTATATATTGCTTGGTACAGAGCTATAGTTCATGAATTTGGTATTTGCTATATACCAGTGAACTGAGAGGTATTTTTAATAGGAAGGAAGAGGAAATATCAGTGACTTAGTGAAGATAACACATAACCTGATGAATTGGTCGTTCACTTTTGCTCAAAGTCAAATGCTCATTTTCATATCAAACAAGCACTAAATGTTAGCTTACGATCTGATGCCTACTTTTACGAAACTTAAAAGTATTTTCCGCGATAATCATGTAGTTGCAAGCAGTGCTGGAGTCAAATTGCGGAAGATTTTCTGTTGCTAATGACTGTAAGACTAAGGTGGACAGCGCTATTTCTTTCATGTTCTATAGCCTCATACATCATTCACCATTGATACCAGTTCTTATTCGTTTTGTAGGAGGTGCTTGGAGCTGGTGTTGAGTATTTGTTTGGGGACCTATTTAATCGTTGTTTGTTGTCGTCATTGAAGGATTTAACAAACTTCATTAGTAATAGCTAACAGTGTTTCCCATGACATTTAATGTAAACACATAACACAACATATGCAGAACCAAAAGTATCCCCTATTGCCCTCCAACTCCTAGTATTTGGTTTTTTGGCAGGAGCGGTTGTTATGTTTAGAGGGCACCAAGGCAGTACAAGTGCAGTGAAGTTTCAGTCCCTATTCCAACTACTGAGTTTTGGGGTGGTTTTGAGGCTCAAAGAGAGTGATACTCTGCCCATTTAGTTTGCTTCCAATTAGACTTTCAAAGCCAGTCTGTCTCGTGCGGTGTTGGGGACTCGAAAAGGCAGTGAAAGAGATTGAAGCTATTCGGATGAATCACAGGCCAAGAAAAATGAGGAATTTGTTGTAATTTGGAATATCAAGTTGTAATTTGTTGGAATTAGTTGTAGTATCAAGTTTTAGTTTTGAGAAACCTAACTTTGTATGTAATTGATAATTGTGATGAGAATGGCCCGGCGTGGGTTTTAAATTTATTGGATTGTGTTTGTTTATATAAAATGTCATTTTCAATTTTATCTAATTGTCGTTATTGTAAGTTTTTGACGCGAGACGTCAGGTTAGGCCATAAAGCAACGGAACTATGTCAAATTTTTTCAAATACTAATCCATGAAAGCGATTACGGACACGACACTATACGGACGCAGTTTCAACTAAGTGAAGTTCTACTTTGGCTTACTTATTTATGGACAGTTTCTTCCATTGGTATTTTTTTGCCAACTTGGATAGCAAAAATGCTATAGACACATAACATTGCAGTGTGTGAAGTGTAAAATTTGGATTCACAAACACCAATGGAACATTAACAGGAATTGAAAAGGGGCATCTATTCTCCCATTCATTACTAATGGTAGCATGACATTACTAATGCTAGCATCACCTTACAGTTCCCTAAAAAGAGAAACCATGATATTGATGCATGGCTTAAGAAAAGAGAAAGAACCATGATACGTATTTTGTTACTTGGTCAAACCATGTGGAAAATGCCTCCTCTGTAACTATAACAGCTGATGGACATTAATGAAAGCACAACCACAAGTAGCTATTTCTTGCCAAAAATTCATTAGGACAACACGACACGGATACGATCCATTGCCAAATTAAGTTAATTAACCATTCCCAACAAAAACCATAAAACAATAGTCACACAAATAGGTTACAATAGAAGTTAGGTTTCGCAAAACTACAACTTGATATTCCAACAATTACAACTTCATATTCCAAATTACAACAATTGATCATTTTTTTGGCCTTTGATTCACTTGAATAACTTCAATTTCTTTCAACGGCATGTGGCATCTCGAAGTTGTTGAATTGCCAAGTGGAGTCATCTCTGTGCCGATATCTCTATTTAAACTCATGAATCATCTCGGTCACTGCAGCTTTGTGGGCTCCAAGCATCTATATTTGGGGAAATTGGGTCCAAGTTTCTTTGAACTTGCACACCAGGCAAGACATTCTTCTTTCGAGCCATGGATCGATGCACTGCAAGACCAAAAAGAAGGAAGTTAGACGCTTGGTGGATTAAACTTAATAGGAAGTGAATGAAAACAATTGCCCCCGTGAAAGAAACCACTTCACGGTGGTCCATTAAATAAACTTGACGTACTTAATCAACTGCCAGAGAGAAGAAGCAAAAACCTAACCCTAACACCATTCCAGAATCGAAATCGAAACCCTAACAAAAAGGAGTTCAAATCAGTCAAACGGTGAGGAGAGAGAGATACCTTATTTGGTTCAAATAAGTTGCAGCCACTAGTAACTGATTAGAGATCAGTAACAACACGCCTTCCTACACCTATGCAGTCACGCCACTAAAACATAAAACTAAGTGCCTAAGCTGAACGGTTCACTCTCAACCGAACGCTTTTGGTAATCAGCAAGCACACCACATCTCACACAATGTTACTTGGAAGCCTATATGCAAGAATCTCATTCAATTTCTCTCTAAATAGAAAATACTCCCCACAGTAGCAATGTTACTCGTGGTAACGCCGCATCTCAATACTTTACTCTTGAGATTCGTTACATTGAAGCAAGAAATATAAATAGAGAGAAAACAAAATCAGATAAACATGCAGCACAGTCCATTTGAATTAGAAGAGTTGAGAGTCGAGAGCCACTAATTTCAAATTCTTAAACATCCAGCCACAAAGGTATCCCACAGCCCCACCCATTTTTCCAAAATATTCCTATCCAATTTTATTGTATTTCACCTAGTACACAATTCCCTTTCGGCTGTTGAACCAGATTGTTGGTTTTGTCTTCGAGATAGAGATAGAGATACCTCAGTGGACGGGCGTTGGTCTCCAGTCGAGCTTCCTCGTCTCCTTCTCCTTCTACTCTTCGTTCTTCGTCCTAAAAAAAAAAACCCACAATTCTGAGAAATTTTGGCCGTTCTGAGAAATTTGTTTTTTTTTTTTTTGGACAGAGAGACAGAGAGACCTCAGTGGACGGGCGTTGGTCTCCAGTCGAGCTTCTTCGTTCGTCCTTAATAAAAAAAAACTTCAAACCCAAATAAATTTTTTTTTTCGAGATAGAAACAGAGATACCTCGTGGATCTGGTTCGTCTTCGGTCTTCTCCTCCTCTTCGTTCTTCGTCGGGCTTCAATCGTCGTCCATTTGCTTGGGTTCGTCCTAAAATCCAAAAAAAATTCAAATTTCTCAGAAAAGTACGATCCAGATTTTTTGTACTCTTTCGAGAGAGAGACAGAGAGACCTGGGTACCTCGGTGGATCTTCGTTCGTCTTCGTTCGTCGGGCTTCCCCTCGTCGTTCTTCTCCTCTTCGTTCCTGTCGCTCTCTCTCTCTCTCTCTCTCTCTCTCTGTTTCTGTACCGCGTGAATGAACGAAGAGGGGGTGGGTGTAAGGCTTCAGGGGGCCAACTGTAATTATTTTCGTTTTAATAGCTGTGTTTTATCCTGGCCGCCTGATTTCAATCCAACGGCCCACGTGAAAGTCCCGCACCACACCCAAATCCGGGATCCCTCAGGGGATCCGGATTGTATATATATATATCCATCCTTCCTGAATGAGCAAACGATGCAAGTTGTCTAGAGTGGTAGCAAAATACCAAGCATCTTGTACTATCATGTATTTGATCCGGATTCAAACCTCAATAGTTAAAACTAACACTATTGAGTTTAGCTTAGGGAAAAAAAAAAAAGCTCTTTCTTGTTTCGATACTCATATTCTTGTCCCTTGTCAAATTTTCTACAGGGTGAAAGGATTTGCATATTCTGAGGAAATACTCAAACTTGACAAGAACGACTTTCTCAAGCCTATCAACACTAGAGAATGGAACCCGTTGTGATGGCGGCAGTCATTGCTGCAGTTGCAACAATTGTTGGAGCCTATATGACAGGTCCAGTATATATTTCAATTACTCTAGGTTTTATTTTATCTTTAGCCGATTAGGCCCTGTTCCAAATTCTCAAAATATTAACTACTTAGGCTACATTCCCTTGGACTTAATTTAAATCTGAGAGTTTTGTCTTTATTTGAATTTTTTTTTTTTGCATTTGTAAGTTTTGCGCTAAATTTTTGTGGGTTATTGATTCGTCTCGACGAGAGGAATCGAAAAAGTAATTTTTTTTTTTTTTACTTTTACCCAAGTATTTCGAGAAATAGCCATTTTTTAATGCACTTTTTCTCAAAATACTAGGGTAAAAGTATAAAAACAAGTAGGATATTGAGACTGGAAGAGGAATGTGAATGGTAAATCCATAACTAAGCCCAGCTAAACATGGAAATGGGAAACAATCTATTGAAACCTGCATTCTATTCTTGTGTCTATTCCATTCTAAAAAACCAAATGCACCACCCAAAGAATTAGCCTAATCTACAAATTCCTAACCAATTACCTGTTTTTTTCTTGAGATTTCAGCTGAATAGAACATTCATTTATTAAAAAGCAAGTTTACATAACGATTGAATATGTGTGTCTAATTTGTGCAGCTAAATATACAGCTAAATATATGGCTAAATACAGATCATATGGAAGGATGGAAGATCGATTTCAGTAATTGGTGGATGAAATTGAAGCTATAAAAAAGACCTATTGAAAAATGAAGTGCCTTTCAGATGTGAATGGCTCAATAAGCTGAACTTTTACCACTTTTCTGCTCCTCTATTTTATCTTGCTTCTATGTGAAATTGTTGCCAGTAAGAACCATAATTACATGTAATTGGAATAAATTTGCACGTTGTGTTTTCATTCAATTTGTGAATATAACCTGAAAAATTTTAAAAAATGGTTGCTATACGAGAATTGATTCTATAGTTTGTGTTTGGTCCGTCCTAGGTCACATATTCTTTTGGCAAGACATTGTCCTCTCAATCTTCACTCAATGCTTTCATTCTCGGTCCTCGCTATCATACATTTTACTAGTAATTTAGAACATTTTTTGAAGGCGCCTTCCCACTTCTGCTTATGTTCACGCATGCGAAGTAGTCCTTAGACTCCACCACAAACGCGCACTTACTGACCCCAGTCTATCACGTCAAATAAACAAGAAGAATCTTGGCTTAAAGATATTGTCAAAACTCTAGCCAAATACGAAGCAGGATACTTAAAAAGAGACGGAAGGATTAGGATATTGAGACTGGAAGAGGAATGTGAATGGTAATCCCTAACTAAGCCCAACTAAACATGGAAATGGGAAACAATCTATTTGCAACCTGCATTCTATTCTTGTGTCTGTTCCATTCCAAAGAACCAAATGCACATCCAAAGAATTAGCCTAATCTACAAATTCCTAACCAATTACTTCTTGCTTTTTCTAGTGATTTCAGCTGAAAAGAACATTTCATTGATTAAAAAGCAAGTCTAGATAAACGATTGAATATGTGTGTCTAATTTGTGCAGCTAAATATACAGCCAAATATAGGGCTAAATACAGTTTTTTTTTTTTGCAAAAGATTTTATTATCACTGAAATACGAGTATTACAATGACAAAAGGAAACAAGGGAAAATATCAAAAAACTAAGCAACGTTTAAATAACTAAACAGAGCCTAGATTCATCCTCTGCCTCCCGAGATCAAATCCTAGGAAGACTCGGGCCCTAGATACCCACCCTGCACCAGCGGCGATCCACCCTCAAAGCCTGACCAGAGAGCCACCGAAAATTACACAATCTGAGTCCAAACGGCTCCCCAGATTCATCCCAAGAAACGAAATGCAGCTACTATCGCTCAGACAGCCTTGAACTCGTCGTGTGTCGCCAACCCACCGCCGTGCATCCCAGAAACACTGCCCACAAACTGCCAAAATGAAACCCACTGCCACCAGTCATCCTTGAAGCCGCCAACGCACTGCCTTCACCAATCCAAGCTGTCGTAAGCACCACCGTTTTGAACATGAACCACTGCCTCCAACAAAACATGCGATGATCCACTCCTCTGCCTCCACCAGGACTTCACCTGCAAACACCCCAATAACCACATCCAACGGCAAGGGAAAGAAGACCCTGTCCATGCCGCCATCAACCAGCAACCATCTCCTGTGCCAAACAACCGAAAAGAAAAACAAGACCAAATTCTACTAGCCACATCTCGAAAGATCCGTTGACTACCTTATTATTCGCAGCAGCAAAGCACTGGAAGTGAACCATGGAGCAACATATCACTAAAACCCACAATCAGCCAACGGCAGCGTCTTCAAGAGTCCTTTGAACCAGCAAAGCAGTATTTATAGGCAGGGGTTTTAGCTGTATCATACTCCCTCCGTTCCGTATTGATGGTCCAGTTCGGTCTCCAAGACGAAATTTAAATTGTTAATATCTTTCAATCTACAATATCTTTAAAGATTTTAAAAACTTTGTATAATAGAACTAATTGAGATCTATCATATAAGATCCATATTGCACATAAAATCATTGTAGATTGAAAGATATTAACAATTTAAATTTTGCATTGAAGACCGAACCGGACCTTCAATTTGGAACGGAGGGAGTAGAACAATAGACCCCATCCTCTACATCTAAAACAAAATGGAACTACCAATAAAACCACATCATCATAGAGATTATCCAGGGCAAGCTAATCTAATTTTGGACAGCGCCTGGAAATGAGCTTCCAGAAACAGGCAGCAGCTGAACATCAGACAACAAGATCAAACTAGCAATAAAGCCCAAAGCACACTAATCCATCCACCATCATCAGCCCAAAAACAAAAGCAGAGGGACACAGAAACAACCAAAAGCAGAAAAAACCAGCACAAACCCAAAACAGCCCAACCCAAACGACAACCAATGACCAAAGCTAAACAAGCACCACACACCAAAACAGAACATTAACCAACACCACGACCTCGTGATATTCCAAAACACTATCTTCATACTTCTCCGTACCAGACGCTTCACTTCCTCGATAAAGCTTGGAACCTATTCTTGTGTTCTTCAATGTTAAGTTGTACTAATCTGTTAACCACTGCTTCATCACTCTCATGATGGATGACCCCCAACTTCTTGCTTGTTGCCACCGCATCCTTGAAAGTTTTGAGTATTACTTGGGTTCTATGACGAATATCTCCAGAATCAATGGAACCCAATTGTTCCAAATGACTCAACGGGCCCCTAACATTTAGAATCTTTGATAATTGTCTTCTCTTTTTGACTCTAGCTTCCTTCGGAATACCATTTTGAACCTCTTGATTCTGGATAATGTGCTCAACAAGGGGTCCAGAATTGGATCAAGCATAGGTTCTCGATTCTCCTTGTGTTGTTCCTTAACAATTTTTGCCGGCTCCACTTGGGGTTCCTCAATAGTTGTTGGTTGATTATTATTAAAAGCAGATTCCCCCACCACTGACTCTTCAGATTCCTGACCCACATTCTCTGTGTTAATTACTGCCACTCTTGGGACCTGCAATATTCTAGGGCTACCAATTTTTAATAGTACTGTGGTTGGATTGTCAACCCTCTTAACTTCCCTATCTGTGTGCACTCTATCTAGTGCAGCAATACTTGATTGGACCAAATTTCTTCCACCTTCCACGTCATCATCTCTCCCAAACTCAGTCTCTATGATTTTAGGGTTTTCCGTTGGAGCTGGGATGTGGACCTTTAACCAATCCCTAATATGCCTTTTGTTGAAAGGATCATCGCATTCCTCTTCCTGCACCTTTACGCTATAGTTTCTACCTCTTACCGTAATATTGATCCAATCACCGATACGATTAGAGTTTTCAGTAGCAATCATCATTCTGCCCACTTCGAATGACTCTTCCTTCAGGGTCTCATAGTCAAACGATATAAAATCGCCCCAGATTTCACCAATGCACCTGAAAGTAGATAGACACCAAGTATTGAACGGAATACCTCGACATTTAAGCCAGACCAGTCTGGATTTTCCACTTGCTTCCCCATTCCATGGCTTAACATACTTAAACCAACCCAAAATTGTATAATTGGTTAGGGCTGCCAAACTATCATCCTTGGATTGGAACGTAATAATCAAATCCAAACCACCCATGGATTTGACGACCACATTTTGGAAGCCAATCTTCGTAAAACCCCCAAGAACATACTCTGTAGTAGTAATTTGCTTGAGTCTAGCCACTAAACTCGTCGTTAACCAATCAGCTGCAATTGGTTGAATGTTCAGTGAAACACGATTCTCCCTATCCTTAAGATCCCTAACATTGGGGATCTGACTTGCTCCAGCTTGAACTTGTGATTGAGATATCTGGTTTATCTTTTGCTTGACCTTGAATCCTCTATCATCTTTTGGATTTGAGAAATAACGTTGGGATCTATTACGATGGAAAGATCCATCATAGTTTGCCCTTTCCACGATCAAGCTACGATTCCCAAACCGCAAACCATTAGCTTTAGCCACCACAAGAGTAGCCCCTCTCTTATCCCTGAACTTTACAAATCCAAATTTATTCCCTGTTCTTCTGCTCCTTCAATTTGGAAGGCAAGCATCATCGATAGGACCATATTGTGAGAAGACCAACCTGAACCATGGGATCCCACAACTATTTGGTAGATTATCGACAAAGACTGTATATTCACTTTGATAGTAACTCCGGTGAGAAGTCGGAATTCGCCTGGAGTAATCGCCCTCTCTCATCCCACAACTATTCCGGGCTAAATACAGTTGAAAAGATGGAAGATTGATTTTAGCGATTGGTGGATGAAATGGAAGCTAAGAAAAAGACCTATTGAAAAATGAAGTGCCTTTTAGTCTTTAGATGTGAATGGCTCTATAAGCTAAAACTTTTACCACTTTTCTGCTCCTCTATTTTATGTTGCTTCTATGTGAAATTGTTGCCAGTAACCATAATTACATGTAATTGGTATAAATTTGCACGTTGTGTTTTCATTCAATTTGTGAATTTAACTTGAAATGTTTTAAAAAATGCTTGCTATAGGAGAATTGATTCTATAGTCTGTGTTTGGTCCGTCCCAGGTCACATATTCTTTTGGCAAGACGTTGTCCTCTCAATCTTCACTCAATGCTTTCATTCTCGGTTCTCGCTATCATACGTTTTACTAGTAATTTAGAACAATTTTTTGAAGGCGCCTTCCCGCCACTGCTTATGTTCACACATGCGAAGTAGTACTTACACTCCAACCACAAATGCAAACTTACTGACACGGCTTATCACGTCAAATAAACAAGAAGGTAACACGACATTCTTCATTTTGACATGGAGAGATGTTTGCTCTCTTCTATAATTCATTTCCCCGCTTAATTATACAGTATTTGCACTTTACTGAAGTCTGGAATACTACATTTCTTAGTCATGCATCAGAGAAAGTACATACACTGTTCTTGGTTTGTGGAGCACACCAAATGCAGTGTTGCTTCTATGAGTAAAAGATCATTGTATACCACGGGACAGACGTCCAAAACTTTGCAAGTGTTAAAGCATCCAACTCAAAACCAATTGGTTATGAGGGGAGAGTTCGCCCAGACTCATATTATAGTTTTGGAGGTTATAATTAACCAATGTGGGACAAGCTCTAACAGTAAGTGTAGGAGTTCGATTTGTTGGGACCTAGATCGCTTTCAGGGCTTGGCTCCTTCCTTCACAGCTCCTGCTCCTGGACCTGTAGCAAGTCATAGGGCCTCAACAGCCCAATGACCCTCCGACGATCAAGTTAGATGTCAAGGGTGAAGTATAGGTCTAGGGTTAGGGAAGAACGGCTTACCTCTCGCAATGAGCATCCCTTTGTATTTATAGACCTAGGTTTACTTGGCCCTCAAGCCAACGCGTGAAGCATATGCTCGGGTAACCACGTCGGGTGACGTCATATGAGATGAGAGGAGCAAAGCGGTTACGGAGCACATGGCTAGAAATGATCCAAATGATTGCTGCTACCACGTACGTAATCAACATGGGACCCATCTGGCATAACTACTTCCTCCAGGCGGCTTCGGGAGCACCGAAGCAGAAGCACGTCCTGTTGGCATTTACCGAATGTCGTACCGAGCAAGAAGTCGGGACCATCAGATTCCATTAACCCATCAACCGAACTAAGGGGGACTCTGCTTCGGTACAAACGACTCGGGCACCGAGACAAGGACCAAGGCCACCACAATAGCCCTTCAAGTCTCTGGAGCCTTGCATCTCCACTTTAGGGACTTGACTTCTTTCACGTATCACCATGTTTCGAATCTCCTCCATATGGGCCATCGAAGAGTCAAGCGACTTTAGCAGATTCCCATCCGCTGGCCTTGGCAGCTAAAGTCATGTGTCGAACTTTACCGAAGTGTTAGAAGATGATAGTTGTCTCGGCATGTGCCGTGTCAATTGATTGGTACGAAACGTTACCTCGAGAACACGTGTCAATATGCCAATGGTTCGGCCTTCCGGCGCTCTGACCTCGGTTCAGAACCCTCGATAATGACCATTCAATGAGGACACATGTCAAAGATCCGACGGCTCGGCGCACGACGCTTCATTTCCCCCGCAGCTTTTCGCCTCTCTCGATATAAATAGATGAGACGGAGGCAGAACGGCCACTTCTCCTCTGTTTCAAAGATGAACCGCCGCTGCCGTCTGCTTCTAACCTTCGATCGAGATTTCGAGTGTTTTAGACGCAGATCACCGCACGAAGTTGAGGTATGTTGATCTCCTCACTTTAATCTTTGTGTTTTGATCATTTTCCTCAAGTTTTTCGTCACTTTTAGCGTGCATTACGGCTGAACCACCGCTCAGCCGCCTCTGGCCCACGGCGGCGCTGGAAATCTCCGGCGCTGTTCTTATTTCTCCTGAGGGCCAAATTCTTCCCGAGGCCTAAGTTCATCCAGAGGCCTATCTTCATCCCGAGACCATAGGAATTGCGCCAGACCCACGGAGAGACCCTTCTCGGAGAGGGGTGCTCTGATTGTAACTGAGTCCAGTAGACCCCGAAGAGCAACGACCATTCTATCCCGAGTGCTAGGTCATCTTGGTTTTCCTTGAGCATATAGCCAACGGATTTTTGCACATCCTCTTCTTTGCTAGGTAGGGGCGAATGGTCATTGATCTCTCCTCGGATAGTTCCAGTAGCTCAGGATCCTCTCCCGTTAAGATTCCCGAGGACATTCTTAAAGCGCTTCGGATCAGGGCATTCCTCCGGACCGTTGTGGATTGCATCGAACCCTTTGATACTTCGAGAATTCAGCGACAAGTGACCACCTTTGATCCCAAAATGACAGAAGCCCCTAGTACTTTGGACCAAGGTCCGGGACCTTACGCAAATGCTTCCAAGGAGGTTTGAGGGCGTAGAAGGCCGATGAGACCATGTCCCTACTTGAACCAATACTTTGGCAGGGCCCCGGCGGCTTACGTCGAGTTCAAAAGAGTGTACAGCATCCTGCCTGACGTCGAGATTCGGTTGCAACCGAACAGAAGCCCCAAGGATCTCCCCCACCGTCGGGGGGAGCTAATTTTCCCTTTGATGGCAATCACCGAGAGAGGAGTTAGATTCCCCTTTCACTAGTTTGTCCGCCGGGTACTCCGAACCCTTACCTTGACCTCTTCTCGGCTCACGGTGAACTCTTACTGAATTATTACCAGCATCATGGAGCTGAAGAGGCAGTACAACTTGACCTTCGGGCTCGAGGAGTTCTTCAGCGTGTACCTGGTGGGGGGTCAATCGTGAGAGCGACCGGTACTACCTTTCTTGCAGAATGGGGTATGACACATTCCTCATTGATCACCTTCCCGACTTCGAAGAGTGGGCGAGTATTTTCATCTCAGTTACCGGCAACTTTATGTTTGGACCCGGGGAGAGCGTGGATATCGCCACCACATTCCAATTCGAGTCTGGAGCTCCCGGTCGGTTGAATTCCTTCCTCGGTATTTTTTACATTTTGCCAGTGAAATTTTTGTTTGTATTGAATTTTATCCCTTGACGCTTCTATTGCAGCCGAGGGTGTAGTGTCTGGGCTTCGGGAGAGTGCTGTCTGGGCTCATATAACAGCCGCCTACGCCATCCCTATCACGAGTCGGTATGCCTCTAACTTGCTCGGGTACATCCACACTTACACCAGTTTCTTGAAGAAGAAACCGAGGCAGCTGGGTGTTTCGAGGGCAGGCCGAGGACGAGGAAGAGCTAGAGGTAGAAAAGAGGGAAGGGGCAGCAGGGGAGTCGGGACCCCGGAGACTAAAGGGAGCAACTCCGAACCTCTGAGTACAATCTGAGAAGAAATCAATTAGGAGACCTCAGAGAGAACAGGGCTTAGCGACAAGATGAATGGCCGAGGGAGGGAGGTGCTGAACCTACGGCGTACAAACAAGAAAAAGGAAAAGGGCTAGGAACATGCTCCTACACTAACAACAACAAGAAAAACAAAATCAACCAACTACTCACCCAAACAGACCAAAGATAACACAGTTATTACTGTTGTTATTATACATATTTGTTACTTATTTTTGTTAATGGTGTACTCTTTTTGTAGCACAACCAAAAACATAGAAAATTTAATTCTTTCACTTCATTCTATCTTCCCTACGTACCATGTGAAGGTCACAGAAATGGAAAAAGAAAAGAAAAAATCCAAGGAATTTTTTTTAACTGTTATTAAATGTTTTATGGTGCATTTTGATTGAAAAATATTTACTTAAAACTATATAATAAGACAATGATACCCTTTCGTCCCTAAATAAATGTTCTGACTCGCAAACCTAGACCATTAAACACATGCAATTTTTCCGTTAAAAAATTCAAGCTATACAACAAATACATAATTTTTAGCTTGAAATTATCTTCCTTTTTTAAAAGCTCATTATTTTAGAAACCGGAACGGAGCATACCTTCTTCTTC
The DNA here is from genome assembly GCA_014282245.1 of Rhododendron simsii. Classification (NCBI taxonomy): domain Eukaryota; kingdom Viridiplantae; phylum Streptophyta; class Magnoliopsida; order Ericales; family Ericaceae; genus Rhododendron; species Rhododendron simsii. The sequence continues at coordinate 23,666 of WJXA01000200.1, read as the reverse complement.
AACTTGTTCAATTTTTTCTTCTGCATAGCAAGTCCGTCATTGATTTTAGCGTTGTGCTCTGATAGGCCCATCAGATTATTGTTTGTCTACAATGGATTCCTTCACCGATCATTTCTTCTCTCGGTTCCTAGCTCTCTATAAAACTCACCAAAAAGTTATTTTCCTCGGAGAAGTCTCGTGCTCATGCTCATAAGTTTATTAAAACCAAGTCATGTCTTATTAACACCACGTGTACAAACCCTTCATGAGTAACCATCTTAAAAGTCGTCTTATTAGAGCCTACACGTTGCTACTCACATGCACATTAACTACTAGTTTTAAAATTTATCTTTATCTCAATAAAATAACTCCAGACAAAGTAATTTAATTCTTCTAATTAATAGAATGTATTTTATGGGTGTTACATTTGTTACTTATTTTGTCATGTTTCAAGCAAACTAGCTTCCCATTTGCACACACCCTCACTTATATGCCACCTAAAGCTTACATGCAAGAATCAATAATTTTAATATACGGGATATTACATTGTGCTTATACGTATTCATTTTTTTGTTATAGATATTTGAAACTAGAGCTATCATGGTAGATTGGGTGCGGAGAGTTACAAAGGAAAATGGTTTTGTGATTGTCATAAGTAAATCTGAAAGTATAAAGGGTAACAAGATGCCGAAGTGCATTCTTATTTGTGAAAGGGGAAGATTGTACAGACCGCCATTGGAAGGGCATTCAATGCAAAGGAATACTGAAACTAAAAAATGTGATTGCCCGTTTAAGCTGCGAGGTGTACCACAACCTCCAGACGGTGTCATGTGGAGTTTAAAGGTTGTTAAAGGTTTTCATAACCATGAACCAGCTGAAAGCTTTGAGGGACATGAGTACCCGTCAAGGTTGACCCCAATCCAGCAGCAATTAGTTCGTGACATGTTTAGCAGCACCGCGCCTCGAGAAATTCTTAATTTCTTGAGACAACAAGACTCGTCAATTAGTACAGAAAAAGCAACTGGGGGGTCTATCTCCTATTGGGTACATCTTGAATGAATTACACGAGAAAAAATACATTTACAACTGTCTTACAAATGAACACATCAATGAAATCACAGATATTCTTTGGGTTCATCTTAGAAGCCTAGAGCTATCTGTCAACTTTCCATCCGTGTTAATTATTGATGCGACGTACAAGGGTAATGAGTATCAAATACCACTTTTGGAAGTCGTGGGTATCACATCCACAATAAAAACTTACTCTCTTATGTTTGCATATTTGAATAATGAGACGAAAGAGCGACTGATATGGGCGTTAGATACCTTAAAGAGATGGATGGTTGAAAAAGGGGCAACATTGCCATCGGTGATTGTTTCAGATAAGGATCTGGCACTTCTTGGCGCCATTGGAATATGCTTACCCTTCGCACAACACATCCTTTGCATTTGGCACATAAACTAATGTGTAATAAAGAAGTGCAGCCTTATGCTTGGTACGAGGTGGGACGAGTTTTCCGATGCATGACAGTTGCTTATTCATTCATCGACACTGATGTCTTTGCAACAGAGGTGGAATGCCATGTGTGGAGAGTTTGAGCAATACTTCAATGCCATACAATACCTTTAGGATACATGATTAGGTCCTTACAAAAAGCGATTTGTTGCAGCATATATAAACCAATTTATGCACCTCGAGAGCAATTCAAGCCAAAGGTAACTTTCTTAGAGTCATTGTATATTTACTGTCCTACACTAAAGAATACTTTATGTAACTTTCCCATTTAACACAGTGTATTATTAAATTGCAGAGCGGAGTCAGCGCATGCGAGGCTCAAACAATACTTGAGAGATACTATGTCATCACTTCAAACATCTTTTCAGAAAATAGAAAAAATGTTGACCAGTCAGTTCGGGGATATTCAGGGGTCGTTGCAGAAATCTCTCAACATTCCATAACACATACATCTACATGAATGCATTTATAGTAAAATCAGAGGTCGCATTTCATTACAGTTAATAAACTTGATCCATAAGCAGACACAACGCACTGATAACGAAGCCGGCCTTTGCTTTTGTAAGATCAAAAGTACACACGAATTGCCATGATTTCATGATATTGCACTTTACTGTTCTGTGGGCAGACCAATTTCGCTAAGCTCTATCCACCCTTACTGGAGTACGTTGTCCATGCACGCCTAGAGGCATACTAATGAGGGAGCATGATCCGACAGGGCAGCTCAGCTTATTGAAAGATTAAATGAAATGGATTCTGACAGTCGAGAGTCTATGATGGACATGTTTCTCGATATGACGGATCCATCTTATTGCACAGTTCGACCCCCAGCATACAACACAGAACACATGAGTCGACCTACAGGTAGAGATGAGCAGAATAGAGGTCACATACCTTCCTTCACGGTATGCACTTCAGAATCTCGGGCCTCACGTATTCCAACATCACGAAGGAGCAATGTGAGGGATTACATCGTTGAGAAATTTCCTCAGCAGTATCAGCGTTATATTTTCCACTTTGTTAACGTTCGACCCGACGGTCATTGTGGCTTCAGGGCAATAGCCACGCAACTCTATGATTCTGAAGATGAATGGGCTCAAGTATGACATGACCTTATCCAAGAGATTAAACAAAATTGGGTTCTGTACGATCAGCTTTATCCAGAAACGTAATTATGTATCCTAGGTGCTACAAAGACTTCGTTGCTTCCGGCTATCGGCACCAGAGGATCATTGGATGGATTCTTTATCATTGGGACTTGTCATCGCATCAACGTACAACGTTGTACTTCATACATTCGATATGATTGCTACGAGTTGTCTCACTCACTTGCCGTTGAGCTCCCAGCCAGTTCCATTTGCAGCGCACACACATATAGCTATTGGCCGTGTTAATGGCAATCACTTCGTGCAAGTTTTCATATACCGATATTACCTTGTACCACACATCATCATATGGTGGAGGCCAAATGCATCAAATGAAGCACACAGATGGGCTCATCCTTATGAAGCACGCCTCCAATTGTGGTACGAAGTAATGCAAATAGATCCGCTGGGACGACGACCACAATTTGGCGAAAATATTGACTAAATTTGTATATTTATTTATGTTCATATATTGGTTCTATATAGTCAATTATAATTAAATGAAGTTTGATTTCAGTTTGCATTATTGACTGTTCAGAGAAATATAAAGTAAATTTAAGTGGATTCAGCGTACATAATTTACTTGAAAACTCAAATATAGAAGTTTAAAAAAAAATGAAGGATAAAAAAATAAAAACAAAGAAATAATATATTGGGTCCAAAAAAATCATTTAATTTAAACACATTATTTCATGTTCAATATTAGACTTGTTTGATAGGTTTCGTTAAATAAATTTCAAATATATAAAATTTATTGAAAAAAATATGTGATTTCAACCTCTTCAAGCAGTTTATATATTAAAAAATATGGTTAAAAAATTAAGTATTCTAAATTTCAATCCGTTTGAACCGGTGAAAGATTTTATTTTTCTGATCATTTTATTGTAAATGATCATAATTAAATTTTGACTATAGAGCTCTTGTTAATTAACCCTAAGAGATATTTGATTCTACGACTTTCTTAAGGTTAATCAACGAGAGCTTTATAGTCAAAATATAATTATGACCATGCAAGATAAAATGATCAGAAAACTAAAAAATCTTTCCACCGGTTTAAACGAATTGAAATTTGAATCACTTAATTTTTTAACTTTTTAAGACAGTTTAATTTAACTACCACAAAAATATAATTTTTTCGTCTAACATTATTTCACCATCAATATGAGACTCGTTTGATAGATTTCGTTAAGTAGATTTTAAAAATATAAAATTTATTAAAAAAAGTAGGTGAAAAAAAAATTATTAGTATTTACAATTTTATAGAAGAATAAAATAAAAGAGATAGAGAAAGCGGTGTGTGTGTGAGAGAGAGGGGGAGAAAGACAGAGCATGTGAATGGGATAAACCGAAAAATAACATGTGTCCGGTGTCAGACCCCCTGACCCGGGGGAGGGGGGGTTGTGGGGTGGGGGCCGATTAGCACCTCTCCTCTGCGATTAACACCTCTCCTCTGCCATTTGCAGCAGCCCATCTCCCACTGTCCCCCATGTCAGCCAACAACCCACCCCACCATTAACTTCTCTTACTCCTCAAAAAATTCTACAACCATATTCAAAATTACACAATCAAACACACATTCTCTCACAAAATATAAGGGTCCCATACATACTGTACAGTGTGTACGACCCTTGTGTTTTATGAAATGGTGTGCGTTTGAATGTGTGATTTTGGATGTGATTATAGCACCTCTCTGACTCCTCTCCCTCGCTCAAATAATACTCCAATATTCACTCCCTCTATACATATACACTCCATACACACCTCAACACCCACTTCTCCACCACTCTCGGCTCCTCCTCCTGCCACCACCTACACAGGTAACCTCCGGCCCGTACCCTTCACCTCGTTCCGCCATACCCAGCCTCCACCGTATCACCTCACCACCGGAGTTCACCACCCAACCGGTTCTCCACAACCACCGAACACCATCACCTCCTTCCAGTCGGTAGCCACGACCTCCTGCCATCACCTTCGGCCAACCCACCTGCCGTGCTCACCGTCACCACCATCACAGCCAAGCTCCACCTCCGCTCTGACCAGCCACCGAAATCCCTCCGAAAACCGTTTCGCCGGATGAGAGGTAGTTCAAACTCACCTCCCTAGATATATATTATGTTCCGTATTGATTGTTTCATATTTTGGTATGATAAGATTCGGACCCAACGTCGCGGTCGAGCCCGGGCCAGAAGCCCACTTCGTTGAACGTCACTACCTCTGTTTTCAATAAAAAAGAAGGAAAGAAAGAAAGACACAGACAGCCGTTGGAGTACGGAAAAAATGAAAAAGTTTAATAATAACTATTGTTTAACCCCTGAGTTAGATTAGCTTGTAAATCTCACCCTGTTGTATTAAAAGCTAATCTTATCGGCCCCAAAGTTAATTAACTTCGATTCGATCCTAGTCTTGTGCGAATACGAACTATTATAATTTTGTCAACACTTGGAGATAATGTAGATTAAACGTAGACTTCAATTTTGGAAAAGAAAAGAGAAAGTAAAAGGAACCGTTTAAATTGTTTTTATCGCATGATAAATGTTATCGCACGATTATTTTTAATGTTGTTAGCTTAGATAAAATGTGGGATTGTATGATATGTTATTGTGCTTGTAGATTGGACAAATAGGTTCCCCAGGTTGGTTAAGATGAATGGATTATCACCTTACACGCGAAATGAGGAATAATGGAAAATTGAATAACATGAGAGACTGTGATTGTGATTCCGGACAAGAAATCTGGGGATTGAATTGTTGGTGGATGATTGGTGGTGATTTGTTGAAAGTGTTAATTTACGAAACCCTTGGTACGGCATGGTGGTGATCGGCTCTCGGATGTTGGGACAGGTCATAAGAGTGGTATTGTGCTTGTGTCACAAACCGGGACAGAGTGTGCTCGCGTGCGCACCCGGGAAGTTTCATACAAAATTTTGGTTGCAAAAAAACTAATGTTCCGATGAAAAATCAAAGTGAGTGGAGTCACTAGACCCCACTTGTCCTTTAGTGCCCCACCCATGCTAGTACTAAATAGTATGAATAATTCTACAACCACATCCAAATAAACATCCACACACACTACACAATCTAATTTGTGTGGAACCCACACACCTGTGTTTGTGGTTGTGTATTTGGGTGTGGTCATAATAAAATTGAAATAGTATTGCCGAAGGTTGACCATGGCTGCATATAAACACTCTGTGTATGCTCTGTTTCTTTAACATAGGCTTCCAACTGGTAATAAAATACTCCTCTCCTCAAATGCCTGTTTGAGAAAGATACAAAGATCACCTTTTTACCCATTATTCATCTTTAGGCAACCAATATTGCTATACGTTTATTGCAAGGAAATTGATTTTAGCACTCCAAAAATTGACAGAGAGACTCTAAAATGACATCATTTTGTGTATCAATACAATTCAATTTTGGAGAGCCCCTCCATCAATTTTTGGAGTGCCAAAATTACAATCCTTATTGTAATACATATACATGCATATATGTAAGATTGCCCTAGTGGCTTGGGCGGATGTCCAGGCTTTGGGAGTACTGCTCAAGGTCTGTGGTTTGTTTCTCCACCGGGTGAGTACTCTATGGTGAGCGGGGGACGATACTGGTGTGACCACGCTAACTCCTTCGAAGGTTTGAGTTGTGCAGTCGGGTCCATATCTTGGCTGTAGAGCAGTTCCTCTGCTAAGGAAAAAACATAATGGGAGCTTGTTCTTTTTTTTTTTCTCTTAAACTCGATCTTTGCCAAATGTTTTCAAGATTCCAAAATTAAAGCTTTTTTTTTTTTTTCAAAACATTTTTCACCAAGCATTTGTTAATTTCGAAATTATAGTGTCAAAATACTGAACATTCCTGAATTCCTCAATCCAATTTGGGATTTGCACTTTACAATGTACTGATCAAATAGACGGGGTGAGGTTGGTTAAGTCTTCACTAAGAACTTATGGTCGGAAACCCCTTTATTACACTAATAAGTTGTGAATCTTTGTGAAATTCTTTCAAACATGTATCCATCCTTCATGAATGAGCAGACGATGCAAGTTGCCTGGAGTGGTAGCCCAATAACAGGGATTTTGTACTATCTTGTATTTGATCGGGGTTCAAACCTCAATAATTACACCTAACCGCTACTGACTTTAGCTTGAGGGGAAAAAAAATCGATTTCTGGTTTCAATGCTATAGACCTTGTATAAGAACAATACTGAGTAATATTCTTGTCCCTTGTCAAATTTCCTACAGGGTGAAAGAATTTGCATATTCCGAGGAAATACTCAAACACTTGACAAGAACGACTTTCTCAAGTCTATCAACACTAGAGGATGGATCCCGCTGTGACCTCGGTAATCATTACTGCAGCTGCAGTAGCAGCTCCAAAAATCATTACCGTAGCCTTTGAGACAGGTCCATTATATATTTCAATTACTCTAGGTTTTGTTTTATTTTTAGCTAATTATTCAATCACAGAAAAGCATCTTATTTTTCAGTATTATAGCGATTTCGTGGATAATTTTACAAAAAATTTCCGTACTAATTTAATGAGTTATTTTAATGGTGTGAAACAATTCGAAAAATTTATTATCCAAGATATGACCCTAAAATTTCTGGACAATTATTTGGGGGTGGAAAGAGTACGTATAAGAGCATCCACAGTGGTATAATCAAAACTAAAATGTTGCTAAGATTAGCAACATAAGCTCAAAAAAGAGCTCACAATGGAATAATCAGATTTAGCAACCTCTTAGTAACTCATCAAATTTTGACCCTTGGATAATCAAAACTAGCAACTTTTTGCCAATAATCAAATTTAGTTCTTCCCATATTTCTTCAATCAAGTACACCATCATTACACAAAAACATTCTTTCTCTTCCATTTTCAACATATTTCTAAGAAAAATACGTTTAAAAAAAGTTTTTATTTTTTTTGCAAAAACTGTTTTTTTTTCAAAACTGTTTTTTTTTTTGCGAAAACTATTTCTTCAATCAAGTATTGTTTTTTTGCAAAAACTGTTTTTTTATTCAAACTTTTTTTTTCAAAACCTATTCTTTTTTTCAAAAACTATTTTTTTATTCAAAAACGGTTTTTTTTTTTAACTTTTTCCCAAAAACTTTTTTTTTAAATCAAAGTTTTTAAAAAACCATTTTCTCTTTTTCTAATAACCTGTTTTTATTAGTTTGAAACCTATTTTTAAAAAATTGTTTTCTATGTTCACAATTTTTAGATTTTTATAAATTAAAAATGTGATGTGGCAAGTTTTGGTTACTCAAATTTGATTGTACCATTGTGGATATGTACATTGCTAACTTTAGCAACCCCTTAAATGCATAACCAAAAGATGATGTGGCAACTTTTGATTATTGACTTTTGGTTATTCCACTGTGGATGCTCTAATGTCACTAAAATTCACTATGCCACACCAAATGTTGTGTATAAAAACAAGTAGGATATTGAGACTGGAAGAGGAATGTGAATGGTAATCCCTAACTAAGCCCAACTAAACATGGAAATGGGAAACAATCTATTGCAACCTGCACATTCTATTCTTGTTTCTGTTCCATTCTAAAGAACCAAATGCACCATCCAAAGAATTAGCCTAATCTACAAATTCTTAACCAAATACTTGTTGTTTTTTCTTGTGATTTCAGCTGAATAAGAACATTCATTGATTAAAATAGTCTGAATAATAACATAATGTTTCAAAACACGGAGAAATCCCATCATAGAAAATAGAAATACAGCAATATCCATAACCAGTGCAGTCTTGTTTCTCTTAGAAGATTTGGAATTACCCATCCTCCAGAGAGATTTGGTTTTAGAGATCTTCAATGCTTTCACCTACGACCACAATATATCCACCTACACAAACAAGACTAGGGCTGCTCGCGGTCTGGTTCGGTTTGGATTTTTAGGAATCCGAGGACTGAACTGCTTGTCACGGTTTTTACAAAATGAAATATGTGTCTGGACCAAAAGTCTTATGGTCCGGTTTCAATCCGATCCATGACTCGTGGATCGTTTACGGTTTTGTCTACGGATTTTAGCAAAAATAAAATTCAAGTATATATCCATCAAATAAAGGGAAGAAGGTTACATTCAGAATTAAGTTTAATACCCTCAAAAAGTACTTGTTACATAAACTACCAAAGACTTACTTCAAAAATCAAATTCAAAATAATCTAAACACTAGTAGGATTGTATCAATATAGTACATTACATAGCATAAAAGAACTGGAAAAGAAATGAACTACTGAAACTCAATTAGGGTTACCTGTAATTTATACGAAAAAACTACGATTTACTCCCTATATTTTATGTACATCTACACTATATCCCATTATTAAGATAAAATACTAAAATTGGTAGAAAAAAGTGATTACATTAGTAACAATTTATTATATAAATACACACACACACATATATATTATTTATATAAAATAAATATTTCACGGTTCAGTTCGGTTAATCCACGGTTTCGTAATGAAAATCCGTGGACCGAACCGCGATTCACGGTTTTCTAATTTTTCAATCCGTGTCCGGACCATTAATCTACGGACAAAATCCAAAGGGTACAGATCAGTTAGGTCCGGACCGGTTTCATAGTTAACCGAATTTTTTGAGCAGCCCTAAACAAGACGATGGAAAACAATGAAATCCACATCGACAGCATAGGATATACAAGTCAGCTTCAAGGGTTGGCATTATCACAGAAAACGAATACAAAATGAACTTAAGAAGACGCAAAAAATTACATTCCAAATCAAGTTTAGGTACCAGAAATCCGAAACTCTTCAATTTGCCAACACTTAGTCCTTTTCAAGACGGTTGGAATTTTACCAGTTGAAGCCGGAATAAACACCTGCTACATGCTTCTTTCATCAACAAACAAAGGTGCAACTGGGCATGCAAACCCCCAACCTTGTTAGAGAGCTATATCAAGGAAACATGAAAGAGTGTTAGTTCTAGGAAGCTCTCTATCTTCCTCTGGGAAGGATCATAGGAGACTACTTGAAAAAGACAGGTTGGCTTCTACTTGATAATAGCAACAGAAAGACAAAAAATAGAAATAAAGAAAGTCTCCCATGACCTGAAATAAAGAATAGTCAGAATTGTTTTGTTTTCTGTTTCATTTTTGCAAGAGAATGTTTTGTAGACATTAAAAACGATGGATGTTTCTGCGCTTATCATTACATTTGAAGCTAAAAGGATTTTTAAAGTTGGTTATGTATTGTTTGAACTGTTTTCATAAGGCAAGGAAGAATGATATTTCAGTAATTAATTGAGATATATATCACATGATGACATTCAACTCTACATGCAGCTGTTTCAGCTAGGCTTCTTGTTATTTAAACAAATACTAGAAGGTTTGTTCCTACATTGGCTCATACGTCGATGCTGCTCAGCCTGGAGCAGACGGATTTGATGATTTACTTCGCTTTTCTTTTTTCTTCAAAGTTTTCCTCTCTCTCTCTCTCTCTCTCTCTCTCTCTCTCTCTCTCTCATACGTCGATGCTGCTAAGCCTGGAGCAGACGGATTTGATGATTTACTTCTCTTTTTTTTTTTCTTCAAAGTTTTCCTCTCTCTCTCTCTCTCTCTCTCTCTCTCTCTCTCTCTCTGTTATCGATGGTATTTGAATCTGACAAGGGTACTTATTTGTGTTGCATAACCAAAGTACTGCAATTCGAAGAGAGAGTAACATAGAATCCCCTGCCCCGCCCATAATGTTCTATCGAACAAGTTCAAAAAAAACAAAAAACACATTGTGTATCAATTGACCCTAAATTATGTACATAGACATCTGCATGCCCATCTTGCATAGAACGGAGTGAAAATCTCAATAGTACGCCATAAGCAAATACGAAGCAAAAATCCAGACAAATTCACCCGCTACAAAATCCAGGAAATACCCAACATATGCACGGTAAAAGGCACAAAAGCACCTCAAAGAAATGAAAAAGTACCACAAGAAACATTATATTATCAACGTAACAGCAAAAAAAGTATCAGCCATCATGGACCTCAATTTTGATACCAATTTATAGTTAGTACAGTAGAGAAGAAGAAGAAGAAGAAGGAGAAGAAGAGAAACAATATCCTGCACTGGATAAAGAAGAAGAAGAAGAAGAAGAAGAAGAAGAGAAACAATATCCTGCACTGGATGAAGAGTAAGTGTTCTCTCCCTTATCCAGTAGTAGATATATTATCCTTTTCGGTATGTAACAACTCAGTGTAACGATAATCGACATTGTTTTGCCTACAGAGCAATGGCGCCTCTTTCGCTGGAGCTAAGCATGCAACCAATGGATTTGATGAGTCCCTTTCCTTATTTTCGTCTTACATTTCTTCGTTTGTATGGCTCTGAGAAATGGCCAATTTCCATGACACATTTGCTTTCACTTTATATTACGTACTCAGACCCAGCAAAAAAACCATTATCAGCACGATAACATATGGCATGGATTGATTCAAATTCCAAGCTAATACACAATGCATTAAACCAACAAAACCCAAACTAATAATAGTAGCAAAAAAGGACCTACGAGCATCACCATCCAAAGCAATGCAGTAGATCGGAAATAGCACTTGGACAAAGGCATAACCATCTCAGAGAGACAGACACTTCCTGTTCTTGTCCATTTCGTAGGCGAATCTCTTTCTCCTGAAGTCGATAACTACAGAAAGCACAGGGCAATATAGTCATTAACATAAGGTAAGCAACACAGGAAATTCTGAAGTTCGCGAATTAGATCTCAGAACTTGTTCATCAATTGATTCAATTCCCTTATAGTTAAAGAAATCAACTAATACTGCAAGATGGAAGAATTCAAATTCTAAAATAGTTAACCATGTGCGCAAGGAGCAGAATTTTGTTTCCTTTAAAACAGCTGAAACATTTTTCTTTCTTTGGAGACTAAAAGAAACCACCAATGGAATTCCTGAAATTTCAAGTTTTCTACCGACACATTCTGAAATGCACCGAAAACATGGTGAAATTCTACAAAACATGTCAAAACAATTGAGTTGCTACATTAATCCTTCAAACAATCACATTTTCTTAAATTTCTATTTTCTTTTGACATTTCCATTATGTTCCGGCCGTAAAATATTTCTGAAATGTTTCCAAAATATTTATGAAAAATTTTCTTTCCCGAGTAAATCGGAATTCGGAAACAACCTACTTTTATACCTGATTGTGTGCATTTTAGCTAATAATGCTCAGAAATGGAAATCAAACAAAGAGATCAAGAAATACTTACAATGCAGTAAGTAGTATGCCATCATGGGAAAACTTAGCCCATACATGATTGCGCAAACTTTAACCTGGAAAAGCGACTTCATACGATTGCTTTCTGAGTTAGATGACATCTCAAGAAGACTAGCTATGGTACTCTGCAAGGCACGAGCATCCCTAGTAAGTGAACCGTTCCCATTCAAAACTTCTCCAAGTGCCCCAATGCTAGCTAAGGTATTAAGTTCTTCATCCGAATAGGCTCTAGTAATTTGAGCTCCAAAAAATGCGATATCACTCTGGAACTCTCTCTGCCTCTCCCGAAGATCCTTCTCCTTTTCAGATATCTTCTCGATATTATTGGAACTCACTATATAAGCAACGACGAATGTAGAGAAGAATGAAACTACCATCAAAACTGAGACCGATGTCCCAAAGTAGGGATAATTTAATTGGAGAAAGATGGAGCTGAGGCCGAGAAACAACATTATTACTAGAACATTAGTTCCATAAGTGCTAACTGCTTCATTTGCCCTTTTATCAAGCCCAAATCCTTCTGCACGAATAATTATTATCCTTTTCTGAAGAGAATTAGCTTCCATTTCCATTCGATCCATCCTTCTGTCAAATGACTGAAGCCTCGCAATTTGTTCCTATACCTTTGGAGACGAGACTGAAGCCACTTAAAAAGTACATATTTTTATTATCATTAGAGAAGCGATGCCACAATGTCATGAAAAATGTAAAATAAAGGTAATCATTTAATCATCAATACAACTGAGGAGAGGATTTCGCCATGGGAAAGTCCCCTTGACCTGGACCCTCAAGCACCATGACCAAAACATAACAAAATCAAATGTTTTATGCCACCAACCCAATATAAACAATAAACAATTATTGAAAAGCCATTCCCCACTTCTTTAAATAATTACAAATTTTTTCATATACACCTTCCACATACCCTTCTCTCTTCACCTTACGTTTACTCCCTTTGTCTATTCTTAGCCTTCCTTTCTCTTCTATTCCGTGCTACCCTTTCAGGATTGAACTTGCCCCCCAAAAGAACTTTTCATTTTAGCCACCTTCACGTTTGCTTAAGGCTCGTAAGGGAATTCTCCTCCCCCACCTGACCTGCCTTCCCCTTTCTGTTTCTTTTTCTTTGTACATGAAAAAACCATCTGTGACTCTAATGTATATTTATGCATATTTAGGTAACCGCAGAAAAAAAAAGCAAGTACACAGTGTTGTTCTTAAACTCACTTGCATTCTTGCAGTTGCCAAGTTGATCACTTACTACTGCAAAATGAGAAAAGGTACAATCATTATCCTATTCGATTGTATTGCAATCTTGTGAATTTTCTGTTGGAAATTTACGAAATTTCGGGTGAATGAAACCGGAATTTTGGAGGGTCTCCCGAGACAACCGGTCCCGGGTTCGTTGAATCTGGATGCACCATAATCAATAGACGTATTGATTGATGGATTCTGTAACTTCCGTAACCCTCCTCATGATGGTGCATGAATTCTGTAACCTCTCTATTCATTGGCAGAATTCATTGCCATGATAATTGCTGCATTACTCCTCCTCTGCCTCCTTCACCCTATAAAAGGGAGGCTCACATTTTGGAGCAGAAAAACAAACTCAGAGCACTCCAAAATATTCTGAAAGTTCATTCTTGAGAGAGAAAGGCAGGCAGTAGTCAGTTCGCCAAGGCGGTCGACGGCGGTGTTCCGGCAGCTTGCGGTCTAGCCGAGCCAACCCTGGGAGGAAGACGCCGAGCAAGAACCTACAACACCGACGGTAGGCGGTGAATCTTTCTTAAGGAGACTGTGGTATCACACAGGACTCGGTTTGTTTTTCGAAAAATTCAGTTTGTATCTGTTTTATTCTGTTCTGTTCTTTGTATTTCATTTCGATTATGTAATTGTTAAATTATCAATGAAACTATTCTCTGGATTTTCTGTATATGCCGAGATTTTTCCCAACAAGCTTAAGAAAGATTTTGATCTATGATCGGCATCGAATTCCAGAAAATAGTTTCTGTTTTGTACTAATCTTTGAGTTGCAAGAACAGATTCATAACAGATAGGTCTCATAGTGAAGAACCACAAGCGTAAGGCGATGGAACAATCTGTTCAACAAATTGAGCAGATTGGCTTTCATTCGAGATAGTAAAATAGATAGCAATCAATTCAACAGTTTGAGCAGATATCGAAACAAACCCGTTTGGCTTCGGCCATGGCCTGTCGTGCGTGACATGGCCACTATTCGGTGATGGGATAAATAGAAAGGCTACGGCCTAAGGCAGTCGTGCGCGGCTTGGCCTTGGATCAATTTTGGTTGGCCTCTGGGGTGATCTACTTGGCTTCTGCCTTGACATCGCCTAACCTTGATCCCACTGTTTGATCTGCTTGGCAGAGGCGATTTGGGTGCTAGGTGTGTGGTTGGCCAGAGGTGGCTTGCGGCCTTGTGTGCCTTGCCTGAAGTGATTAGCCAGTGGTAGGCGTGAATCACTCAGCCTTGGTACACGGCCTATGTGATGTAAGCCAGCACCCAGAATACCCTGCTATGCAGGTCGATCCCTGCTGAGGGCACTGCCCTCAAACTCTCGCCCGGGGGCGCTGCCCCCAGGACCCCCATCAGGGGGCACGGCCCCATGAGACCCCCGCCAAGGGGTGTGCCTCCTGGGACCCCCAGGGTATGTGGTATTGTGGGGGATGTTAGACCTAGCTTGGTTGATAGATTGTTAATCTATGCATGTACAGCTTGCCATTTTGATATTGAGATTTGTTCTCTTATATGTGGTTGTTCCTAATTTCAGGAAAACATGACAACTGAGCAAGGGAAAACTACTGGCACTGGCAAAGAAAAAGAGACTGGCAATGTCAGTGGCAATGGAAATGGCGGTGTTGCTATTCCAACTCATGCTCCTATTCCTGGGATTCCCTTTGTTCCAATGTCCCACATGGAGAGGCCGAGCAAATTTGTTGGGGTTGATTTCAAAAGGTGGCAACAGAAGATGTTGTTCTATCTCACCACCTTGAACTTGGCAAAGTGGCTTGTCGAGGAAGCACTTGTTATTGCTGAGGATGATCCTGACACTCAAAAGCGGATTGAGGTGGCTAGGTGGAAAGAGCATGATTACATGTGCAAGAATTACAGCTTGAATGCTCTGGATGATTCGCTGTACTCTGTGTATGGCGAGGCTCCGTCGGCTAAGGAGTTATAGGAATCCTTAGACAGGAAATACAAGATCTAGGGTGCTGGGTCCAAAAAGTTCGTTATGGGCCGGTTCCTTGATTATATAATGGTGGACTCCAAGTCTGTGGCAGTCCAAGTCCAAGAGCTGCAGCTCCTACTCAATGAGATCAGGGCTGAGGGGATGATTCTGAGTGAAGCATTCCAGGTGGCCGCGGTCATCCACAAGCTACCTCCAGCATGGAAAGAGTTCAAGAGTTATCTCATGTTCAAGAATAAGGAGATGACCTTGGAGGCTCTTTTCATCAAGCTCCGTATTGAAGAGGAGAATCAGGGTATGGATAGGAGTGCAAAGGGCTCCTACATGGCCAAGGTAAACATGATGGAGCATGGTCAATCTTCCGGTGGGAGGAAAAACCAGAATGACAGGCGTTCTGACAAACGTTCTGACAAGCGGTCTGACAACCAAGTTGCCAAGCAGAAGGACAAAAGTGTCAATCTGGGACCGAGAGGTGGTGTTGCCAAGAAACAAAGAGAAAAGTTTCAGGGTACTTGCTTCAACTGCAACAAATTCGGGCATAGGGCTTCGGAGTGTACGAAGCCACCAAACTCGCGCACTCAGGCGCACTTGGCTCAGGTAGAGACAGGAGTGTCCGATATCAACCTCTCGGTTGTGGTATCTGAAGTGAACATGGTTGGTTCAAACCCGCAGGAATGGTGGGTAAACACTGGGGCTACACGCCATATCTGTTGTGACAGGTAGTTGTTCACTACCTTCGAGCCGGTTGCTAACGGTGAGAAGCTATTTATGGGGAATTCAGCTACGTCGGAGGTTGCGGGGCAGGGGAAAATGGTCCTGAAGATGACTTCGGGAAAAGAGTTAACTCTAAATAATGTGCTGTTCGTGCCAGATATTAGTAAGAATTTGGTTTCTGGCTCACTGTTAAGCAAGCACGGATTCCGCCTGGTTTTCGAGGCTGATAGGGTCACTCTGACTAAAGCTGGAATGTATGTAGGGAAAAGTTACATGATCGATGGTCTCTTTAAGATAAATGTAATGACTATTATCCCTACTATCAACAAAAAGAAATCCCCTGTTGCTTATGTGCTTGAGTCTTCCTTTTTGTGGCATGGTAGACTAGGTCATGTTAATTATGATTCTATGCGTAGATTAATTAACTTGGACCATATTCCAACTTTCCAATTTGATAAAAAACATAAGTGTGAGACTTGTGTGGAGGCTAAAATGCCGAGAGCATCTTTCAAAGAAGTAGAACAAAGCACAGAACCTTTGGGTTTAATCCACACTGATGTGTGTGATCTGAAATATGTCCAAACTCTAGCCGGTAACAAGTACTTCATTACTTTTATCAATGATAGCACTCGGTTTTGCTATATGTATTTGCTGAAAAGCAAGGATGAAGCCCTGGATAAGTTTGTTAATTACAAGACTCAGGTTGAGAATCAACTGAGCAGAAAGATTAAGGTGGTCAGAAGCGATCGTGGTGGTGAATTTCAGTAACCATTTGGATAATTCTGTGCCCAACACGGAATTATCTATGAAACCACGACACTTTATTCGCCTCAGACTAACGGTATTGTTGAGCGCAAGAATCGTACATTGTAGGATATGATGAACGCAATGTTGATCAGTTCTGGGTTGTCTCAGAACATGTGGGGAGATGCTGTTCTCACCGCTAATTATATCCCTAATAAAATACCTTGCAAAGATGTTGGTAAAACCCCGTATGAATTGTTTAAAGGTAGGAAGCCTACCTATACATTCTTATGAACATGGGGTTGTCTAGCGAAGGTGCCTGTACCTCCTCCTAAGAAGGAGAAGATAGTCCCCAAAACCGTTGTTTGTGTGTTCATCGGTTATGCAGACGATAGTAGTGCCTATCAATTTCTTGTATATGAGTCAGATATACAAGATATTCACAAAAAACTCTCATAGAGTCAAAGAATGCAGTGTTTTTTGAACACATATTCCCTTATAGATCCATTGGAGAGTCAAGTTCTGCTAAACGGACTATGCATCCGGCTAATGAAAGCAGCCAAGGCCTAGAAGAGGAAGTTGATGTTCAACCACGACGTAGCAAGCGAGCTAGAACATCAACATCTTTTGGCCCAGATTTTCTGACTAATCTAGTAGAGAATGAGCCTCGGACATACCAGGAAACTGTAAGCTGCCCTGAAGGTCCTTTGTGGAAAGAGGCCATTAAGAGTGAGATCGACTCCATACTGCAAAACCATACGTGGGAACTGGTGGATTTGCCACCAGGCAGTAAGCCTCTCGGCTACAAGTGGATTTTCAAAAGGAAGATGAAAGCAGATGGGTCAATTGATAAGTACAAAGCTAGGCTTGTTATCAAAGGATACAGACAAAAAGAAGGCCTAGATTACTTTGATACTTACTCACCAGTCTCCAGGATTGCATCCATCCGGATGATCATCGCGATCGCAGCTTTGCGTAATCTTGAAATACATCAAATGGATGTAAAAACAGCTTTCTTGAACGGCGATTTAGATGAAGAGATCTACATGGAACAACCCGAGGGTTTTTCCGCACCAGGCCAACAAGGGAAAGTATGTAGGCTTGTTAGATTTTTGTATGGTCTAAAGCAAGTACCGAAACAATGGCATGAGAAATTTGACAATGCTGTGTTGTCAAGTGGTTTCAAGATCAACGAATGTGACAAGTGTGTTTACATCAAAGACACAGACGAAGGGTACGTCATTTTGTGTCTCTACGTTGATGTGCTCATTGTTGGTAGTAATGAAAGGGTCATTCAATCTACCAAAGATATGTTAAACTCAAAGTTTGACATGAAGGATATGGGCCTTGCAGATGTCATTCTGGGTGTCAAGATCACCAGAACATCTGTTGGATTTGCGTTGTCTCAGACACACTACGTTGACAAGATTCTTGAAAAGTTCAACCCGTCTGATTCAAGTGTCGCAAGAACCCCTGTGGATTTAAGTCTGCATGAATCCAAGAATGGGGGGGAAGGCATATCTCAGTTAGAGTATTCTCGGATAATTGGGAGCCTGATGTACTTGATGAGTTGTACAAGGCCCGATATAGCTTACTCAGTCAGCAGACTGAGCAGATACACGAGTAATCCAGGTCGTGATCACTGGAAGGCAATAGTCAGGTTTCTGCGCTATTTAAGGTACACTCGTGATCTGGGGTTGCACTACACCAGATATCCAGCAGTGCTTGAAGGATGTTGTGATGCTAACTGGATATCAGATATGAAAGACTCAAAATCCACAAGTGGATATGTTTTTATACTTAGTGGTGCAACTGTTTCTTGGAAATCCTCCAAACAGACGTGTATAGCACGTTCAACGATGGAATCAGAGTTTATTGCTCTAGATAAAGCGTTTGAGGAGGCCGAGTGGCTCCGTCAATTTTTGGAGGATATTCCAAGGTGGCCAAAACCTGTGCCACCAATTAGCATCCATTGCGACAGTCAATCTGCAATTGGTAGGGCATAGAGTAATATGTATAATGGTAAGTCTAGACATATTCGACGTAGACATAATACCATTAGGTAACTACTCTCAAGTGGGGTTGTCGCTATTGACTATGTGAGGTCAAAGGACAATATTGCAGATCCGCTAACCAAAGGGTTAAACAGAGAGTTAGTTGAGAAAGTATCGAAAAGGATGGGGCTAAAGCCACTACGCTCATAGTTACCATGGGGGTAGCCAACCTAGCTGACTGGAGATCCCAAGATCTAGGTTCAATGAGACTATCTTTCGCGAGTAGCCGAGAATGATCACTGAGGAGACTCGGTCTCCTGCCCATTCCTATGGTGTAGAACAGTGATACCTGCAAATGGAAAGAGGTTAAGCATTGCTTTTAATGACTCCTATGAGCTGGGTTGCCAGGCGGGGTATAGCAGGATACCCTTTAAAGGAAGGTCACCTATGTCAGTATGAAGTGGGGCCGCTTCTTTGAGAATTGTGGCAAAATTCTCGAGAAAATACTCGCAGAACCAGGAGAGGGGTGTCATGGCCAAAATGAGTCCAATAGTGAGAACTGAACTACGTCAGGAGAAGTCCTGTGTGACGTCTATTGTCTCGGTTTACACCGGCGGCGGAACAGTTCAAAGCGGGACCGCACACTGGTTTGCTAGTAAACCCGATAGGCTATCACAAGGGAAGGTTCCAGGCCAAAAGCCACCTATCCTATGCAGGAATTATCCGTTGTCTCTCTCTCAGATCAGCTTTGTACTCTGCATACCTGCCAATTCCATTCATGGGGGGGATTGTTGGAAATTTACGAAATTTCGGGTGAATGAAACCGGGATTTTGGAGGGTCTCCCGAGACAACCGGTCCCGGGTTCGTTGAATCTGGACGCACCACAATCAATAGACGTATTGATTGATGGATTCTGTAACTCCCGTAACCCTCCTCATGATGGTGCATGAATTCTGTAACCTCTCTATTCATTGGCTGAATTCATTGCCATGATAATTGCTGCATTACTCCTGCTCTGCCTCCTTCATTCTATAAGAGGGAGGCTCACGTTTTGGAGCAGAAAAACAAACTCAGAGCACTCCAAAATATTTTGAAAGTTCATTCTTGAGAGAGAAATGCAGGCAGTAGTCAGTTCGCTAAGGCGGTCGACAGCGGTATTCTGGCAGCTTGCGGTCTAGCCGAGCCAACCCTGGGAGGAAGACACCAAGCAAGAACCTACAACACCGACGGTAGGTGGCGAATCTTTCTTAAGGAGACTGTGGTATCACACAGAACTCGGTTTGTTTTCTGAAAAATTCAGTTTGTATCTGTTTTATTCTGTTCTATTCTTTGTATTTCATTTCGATTATTTAATTGTTAAATTGTCAATGTAACTATTCTCTGGATTTTCTGTATATGCCGAAATTTTTCCCAACATTTTCATGTCGTAATTCTCCATTATAGTTCAGACTTTCATTTTATTAATGAAACAAAACATAACAACCAATTAATTTGTAACAAAATATATTCCAGCATGCAGACTTCCGCTGTAGGTCGACCACAGGATAGAGGCCTCTTAAAAGTACTTTTCAAAGTTCTTAAACAACATCGTTTTTCTCACATAACTTTTCAAAATCTGCCTAATTGAGTATCAGCCCGTCCATGTGAAAATTCAGACTGCGCGCGTAAATAAGTAGGCTTTTTATCTCGCCGCAAGAGTGAGATCATTTGTCTCACTTTTTTTTGCGCTAAAGTTTTTAATCACGCTACAAGGGTGAGGTCATTTCTTTTTTATCTCACCACAGGAGCGAGATCTTTTATCTCATTCTTTTCCACCCTAAATCTTTTATCACGCCACAAGGGTGAGATCTTTTCTTTTTTATCTCGCCTCAAGAGCGAGATCTTTTATCTCATTTTTTTCCGCCCTAAAATCTTTTATCTCGCCACAAGGGTGAGGTTGTTTTTCTTTTATCTTGCCACAAGAGCGAGAACAAAATTTAAGCACAACTTTTTATCACACTTTCACTAAAACCGTGATCTTTGTGAATCTCCTTAGTGTGACGCATATCTATTATTGTAGTAGTGAGTCTGCAACCAGCATCTTGGAGATGGATAGTGTCTCCTATTGCTTGGTAGAGCATTTGAACCAAACTAGAAACCATTCCTTCTTACCGAAGAAACTGAATTAGAGTCCAACCTGGAACTGGAAGCATGGACAAGGTTGTTAAAAGTAGAGTTCTACAAGGGATTGCTGGGAAGGACTCGTGGATCAAATATTGTACTTGGATCAAGAATCGAAATATTGTAGTTGCTAAATAGGTGAAATTTTCCCATACAATGATGCCTGTTTGGAAATGATTTAACATTAGTGAAGAGAAGATTAGTTTGATGCAATGCATCCTCGACGCTACCATAAATTTTTGCCTTAAGACTGCAATGTTAAATTGTAACTACATTGATCTCGGAAAGAAATCAAATTTTCAAATCCCCCTCCAAAGAACTTGATAGACATAATAAACTGACTTTAATTATCTTCGGTTTCAAAGGAACAGAAATTTCAAATCTCACTTCAATTTAATTGGAAGAAATCATTTTTTAAAAAGGTTGATAACCATGAGCACAGGTTTGTAGCATGTTGTGTATGATGAACGGATACGGACACAAGATTACTAAAAAGATGGGGACACGAACATAAGCCATGTGTATATTTATTTATATAAAAATAAATAAATATAGTTTGACATCCAGAAATTTTTTTAAAATTACAAATTGGCCCCAATTTTTTAAAAATTATATTTGACCCCCAAATTTTAAAAATTACAGTTTGGCCACTGCCATGTCCCATCAGTGTCCTCCTGTGTCCCTGAAAAAAATTTAAATTAAATTATGGGACACGCCATGGCGTGTCCCATACATGTCCCCGTCGTGTTCCCGTGTTCAGCATTGCGATACTTCGACCTCTAGAAGTGTCCGTGTTTCATAGCATGTTGTAATCACATTCTTATGACTTGCGACTTGAGCTCACTAAACTCTGAACTTCACAAAGAAATAGAAAAAAAGTTCAATGCACACACACGTAACAAGAATGAGTAGCTACGCATCAAATATGTCATCAAAGGAACCTTTGGCCGTAGTTGTATATACTCCCTCCGTTCCAAATTGAGAGTCCCTCTTGGGAATTCCAACTATTTAAAAGGACATGCAATCATTACACCTACAATACCTATCATTTCCACCATTACCCCTATATTTTACCTACTTTACAACACTTATATTCACCTATGAGGGACATTTTTGGAAAATCACCAAATTTTTCCTTCCATTTTTGGAAAAGGACCATCATTTTGGAACAACTCAAAAAGGAAAGATGGACCTTCATTTCGGAACGGAGGGAGTATTAGAGATGCAGCGGTAATGATTGCCACTAGAGGTGGCAATCTCAACCAATATTTTTTAAACCCATCCAACCTGCCCATTTATAACCCAATTCAATCCGCCCATATTTTATAATGGGTTGATATGGGTTCAACCCATGTAAACCCATATTTACATGGATTAAAAATGGGTCAAATATGGGTTGGACTTAAGAGACCCAAACTCTCATAGTATTTTTCTATCTTCTTACGCACAACCATTTGTACACATTTCTCTAGAGATAGGGAGAGCAACCGTTTTCAACAAACTCCCCTCATATATTATTGTTTTCTTCGAGCTGACTTCCTGTCGTTGTTCCCAAAATAATACTAGTGAAGTTTCGTTCGTGGAAAAATTTAATTCAAATTCTGCATAATATCAATTGATTTTTTAGGACAAATGGTGGAAAATTAGTTCGACAAGTGAGTATTTTGGTTACACAATGCTACTTTTTGCTACAGCTCTAAAAGCGTACGTGCAGAAATTGAGTAGGAAAGTTCAATCGAAATTAAATTATTAATTCGAAGGTTCGACTAAAATTCACCAGTTATATACTACTTTTTCCGTCCCCAATTGCCTGTCTCAACGAAAAGTCGTGCAATTTTTGGATTGAAAAAAAAAGTACTTTCAAGCATCATTTTTAAAGTTTCGTTACACCAAATTAAAGTACTTCATGAGCTCTTTAATGTGTTGCAAAGAAATTCAAAAAATTATGCCTGGACGTAAAAAAAAATAAAGCAACCTAGCTTGGCTCTGTTAAATGCAAGGAAAAAAATACAACCGAAAGCAAAATTCAGTTCTAACAAAGTATGGACGTTGATCCTACAGCTTAGAAACTTCCTAGTATTCTTCAGCCCGTAAAATGCACTGGATCAAAACAATAAAATCTTCAAACTGTTATTTTTCTCATTTGCTTTCTGAGGAACCAAGCAGGAAAAAAAAAACGGGCGGGGGCGGGGGGGGGGAGGTTTAGGTGGTTGTATGACGGGGAGAAAAGGGAAAATGGGTATGACTTGACCCATATTTGACCCAACTCATTGTACAATCGGTGCAATCATCATATTTCAGACAATTCTCTAATGCGGCCTCTGACTCCTCGTTGAAATTACGTTATTGTTTGAAAATGGAAAAAAAGAGTTAAAACTTGATTTTTTTAAAAGTTTTTTTAGCCTCTAATTGCTTCAGTTTTATTCAAAAAAAATTGAGTTTCAATCATAAAATTTTAATTTTTTTGAATCCCCTTATTGAGACAAATCCCAGGGGTGGGGAAGCGAGAGGGGGGGGGGGGGGGGGGGGGGGGGGGGGGAAACAAAAGGGGGGGAAAAAAAAAAAAACGGGGCGGGTTGGGCAGGTTTGGGTTTGCCTTGACCCATATTTGACCCGACTCGTTTCAACCCGTTTACTTTTTGACCCATATTTGACCCGCCCATATTTGACCCATGACCCGTTTCAACCCCCTCAGACCTGCCCAAACCCGCCCATTTGCCACTATTAAGTTGGTTCAACCATGTTGATGGACTTGAGAAGTTCCCGTAGTCGACCTCAATCGATCTGGAATGTATTCCACACCTGCAAAAAGGTTGCAAATTGAAGAAACAAAATCAACGTATCTCTCAAACAAGTTATGAGATCTTTGATCAGGGAAGCATCATCTGTTGCTATCGCCTATCAGATGCATTTTCAATCAGAGAAAGAAACTCATGAGTGGAACACCACTGAT